>PVKS010034348.1:0-20962 GCA_004027875.1 Aplodontia rufa | reverse complement strand
AAGGGGTCCAGCTGGCTTGTAATTAGCAAATTGCCTGACCGCATGACTAAGCTATTCGGCCACTCATTTGTTACAATTGGATAAATGTGTTTGCACTGTACCCCTATTGGTTGTTGTAATGGATAAATAGAGTAGCGACTAGTCATAAGGAAGTAGCCAAAGGAGACGCAGTAGCCAGGGAAAAGCAAGCAAGCAAGCAGCCCTGTCCTGAAGGAAGAAAGCATAGAACCAGAGAAGGCAGCCAGGAGGAAAGCAGCCCTGTCCTGAAGGAAGAAAGCAGAGAAGATGCATAGAACTGGAGAGATCAGCAGCAGTAGAAGATGTAGGTCCCGTGTTCCGGCCGCCGGTGTTCGCCCCCTTGTTCCCGGCTCCCCGACCCTTCCTTACTCAGCACTTGGGGAACAGCCCAGGTCCGCCGGGTCATTCTGCCCACTCCTTGATCTGGAATGCTGTGGGGAGTGACTCCTTTCCCCCAGGTCCCATCCCTGCCCTGACTCGGCCCCTCGGGGACGGCCCAGGTTCGGGTCGTTCTGCCTGCTCCTCACTCCGGACGCGCGGGGGAGCGACTCCTTGCCCCAGTCCTGCCCTAACTCGGCCCCTCGGGGAATGGCCCAGGTTCGAGTCGTTCTGCCCGCTCCCTGCTCTGGAATGCTGCAGGGAGCAACTCCTCTCCCCCGGTCCCCAGCCCTGTTCTGTCGGCACCAGGTTTCCCATGTCCTGTCGGCCCCCGGGGAACAGCTAAGGTCCGCCGAGGTCATTCTGCCCGCTCCCCGCACCAGAACCCTGCGGGGAGCGACACATTTTTTTTGAGAGAGGGACAGTGAGAGAGAGAGAGAATCAATTTTATTTAATTTTTCATGTGGCTTTTGTTGCTCCAACACTTTGTTGTATATGTGGTGCTGGGATTTAGAACCCTGGTCCTTGTGCATGCCAGGCATGCTCTGTAACTGCCGAACCACTGCTCCAGCCCCCATCCCCAATTGCATTTCTTACTTATGTCTTTCATCATATCTCTCCTTCATGATTGTGGCCCATTCATTAATTGTGGTCATGCCATAGGCCTCTCCTGTCTTTTATATTATTTTGATATTCTTTCTGACTCAGGCAAATATAACTCTCACACATTTAACTATTATCTCTGATGATTAATGACAAATATGTATCTAGGCCTATATGACAATGTCAGCTCCACCATTCTGCTACTGTAGATAATCTATAGGCTTCTGGTTATATAAATAAATAAATAATTTCTTAAATATACATTTAGATACACTGTATGGGATATTTAGTGATTTATGTCATTTTCAATTTGTATTAGTGTATTTTGAACGTCGTGAGTGAATCAAAGCATTAAAGTGTGCCCAATTTATCTTTCTCCAAATCCAGATACTAATATGATTGGCAACAACTGTGTGCATAGTACCAAAACATTGTATAAAAATTCTTTTAACCATTTTAATGCAGATATTTAACAGATATAATCTCTTATTCTGATGAAGACACTGTTAGGTTGAAAGAACATAATTCAAATTCTTTATTTTATTACTTCATCACTTATTGACTGTTCAATCTATTCTCCTTATTGCTCCAAAGACCTCTTCCCAGGTGGGGAGTGGGTGGAGGGGAAAGGTTGTACTTATTTCAACTAGTAATTTGTTTCTACTATTTGCTTTATTTGTATGACATGGTTTTGTAATCTCAAGTGTGAATACTTCATTTTATCTGAATTGTACTTTCTGCTTCATTTAGTCAAATTCTAAATGTTTCATCTCACACCATTATTATGATCATCTAATTTGTCGTGTTTAATGCTGTTTGAGTGGAATCATGGCCACGATTAAGATTTCTTCCATTCTTAGAGAAAGAAATGTATCTTTTTTGCAATTTTAACCCTTTCTCCTATATTCTTCTTACTACCCTTCCTTAACCTGCTCCCTGATTTTTTCTCTCACCATTTTAAGTGGACAGTGTTGAGCAAGAGATTTTTCTTGCATCATATTTATTATATTATACTGAATTGCATGCTATGAGAAAAATGTAAAAGTTAACTATTAGAAATAAAATGAGTTTATTATAGATATAATGAAATTATTATACATATAAAATATGCATATGTAAATATATATGTTTAACATGGCTGACATTTTCAAGCTTTTCAATATAATCTAAATATAAATTGACATAATCTAAAGGCCAAGGAAAAGCTTGTGTTCCTATCACTGCAGCTCACTGAGTGACACCATCTTCTGCCCCAAGTGCATAGTCTCTAATGTTTACTAAGAGCTGTGGATTCCTCTTCTGAAATGTCTCTGACATCTATCACTTCATTTCCATTTACTGCTATAGAATTGCAGGGCTGTATAGGGTGGTCCCTGAGCTATAACTTCTAACCCTATGTCTATGTATGCTAATAATTTGTAACTAGTTTGCATGTGGCCTCTCCTGAAGCAATATATCTTTTACATTGACTGCAAATAATTTATCTTATTGCTACTGTGCTCTGTTCAAAGTCTTCCAGTGTCTCCTTATTGCCAACAAAATAAAGTAAAAACCCTTTAATTAGTTCTCAAAGCCCTTTGTAATTTGACTTTATTTTAACAGAGTATATGTTGTTCATTCCCAAAACAAACAGTCCACTTTCCTGTACTGGGCAATTGTCCTTGCTCTTACTGGTTCTTTTTTCCTCCCATAAAGAAAGTCTTTTCTTTTTGTTGAAATTATACAAATCTCCTGAGGTTCAACATGAATGACACCTTTTCTATGGTCCATTCTCTAATTGCTTCTCTTGAACTTAGTCCCCCTCTCCATGGTTCTCTTGAAGCTTTTTAATGTTGTATTACAGCAGTGCTTCTCAGACTTGACTGTGTTTCACTTCCTGTGGGAATCTTGTGAAAATACAGATATTAATTCAGTAGCTCTGGGGTAGAACTAAGATTGTACATTTTTAATAAATTCCCAGGAGATACCCATGCTATTGGACCTTGGGTCCACTTCAGGGAGCAGGTTAGCAACATTACCAAGGTGCAGATTTTATCACCATTTGGCCTTGCATTGTAGTCTGCTGGGAACACAGCTTCTTCTCCATAAAGACTGCAGTCTCTCAGGACAGGCCCTTGGTGGAGCCTATAATCTCACACAGTTCCCAATCTGGGGCCCTGGTGATTCTGGAGAAAGGTTCTTCCAATGAAACTTTGAAAAGAAACTGCAAATTAAAGTCAGGATTTTGACTTACATGACAATTTCTCTCTCATATCGCAGGTGGAGATTGCACGCCTTGATGGGCAAGGGCTCCTAGTCACCATTTGATTTGTTGTCCTATCATTCAAGAGGATAAACAAAGGAGTTCCTTCTTACAGTAGGAAGACTTGATTCCCTGAGGGATATCGTACACTGACCTGATGCCCTTTGATAATTTTTCTTTTGTGTCTACATTTAAAGACACAATATTAAAGTAGTAATATTGTTAGTAACTGAAGGTATCTCTGCTATTGTCACCAGCAAATGATGTCCAGTATATGGGTTTTTAGAATCTTTTGTCTCCCCACGATCTCTAATCTTTTGTCTCTAATAATAAAAATAAAACTTTGGGAAAGCAAGCTTAATTTTTACCATTTTTTTTGGTTGATTTGACTCATTTTTTTCTACAGACTTGAGGAAACACCATCAGTTTGTCAAAAATAGCAAAAGCTGAGGCTGGAGTGGTGGCTCAGCGGTTACAGTGCTTGCCCCCAGCATGCTCAAGTACACAGGTTCAAACCCCAGCACCCATGTACACAACTGAGTGTCCGAGCAACAAAAGCCAAGTGAAAAACTCAATAAAGATTAATTCTCTCTGTCTCTCTCTCTCTCTCACTATCCTTCTCTTAAAAAAAAAAAGGCAAAAGCTATTGAAGATCTACCTCCTTTGCTGTTCAAAAAAACATTTCTAGTCATTAGCTTCTACAGCTGAGGCTGCTGGGACTCCAGTGTGGGCTGTAGGCAGTTTCTACCATGCATGGCTCACACTGATCCTCACCATTTATAATCTCACAGTTCTGGTTCATCAGGAATCCAGATATACCACAGCTGAATCCTCTGGCTCTAGATGTCCCATAAGGTTGCAGTCAAGATGTTGACTCCAGTTGTCCTCTGTTTGTGGCTGAGTGATGAGCCACCTCCATACTCACTCATTTGGCTGTCATCAGAACTCAGTCCCTTATAGGTTGGTTCTTTCCTGGCTGTTGGTCAAAGACTACCCTCAGTTGCTTACAGTGAGGCATCTCCAACATAGCAATTTGCTTCCTCAAAATGCATAAGCTAAAAAAGGCAGAGCAAGAAAGTATACAAGCAAAAGGAAGTTGAATTTTTAAAACCTAATCCTAGAAGTGACATCCTGTCACTTTTACTTGGTTCCTTAGAAATACGTCATTAGGCCAAGCCACACTCAGTGGGAAAGGATCTCTCCAAATTATTAATATAACTTTGCTATGCTTTTTTCATGAATATTCACATTTTTTACCCAGGAACATAATAATAATAATTAATAATAATAATAAGAAGAAGAAGGTGAAGAGGAGGAGGTGGAGAAGGAGAAAGAGAAAGTGAAAATAAATATTTAGAAATCTATTACACCAAATATAGTTGGTTAAAAGGTGAAAGGGGCATTTACAGATTAAATATATTAACAGAGTCTGGTTAAACTTAAATAAACAGGAAAGAAAATGAAAGGAAAAAAGGAATGGGTCCTTGAATGGCAAGTGTGCTGTACGAATGGACCAATGGACGTGCGAAGACAGATAGGTGCTTAGAGAAGACTGACAACCAAGATGAATGAATGCTAACTTTTATAAGAGTTCCATAGCAAGGCTGATATTTGAATTGATTTATGAGCTACTGAGTCTTGACTCCCCTTCTAGGGTTATGTTTTTGTTAAATAAATGATTGCTTTTTAGAATATTATGATGTCTCTTCAGTATAACCACAACAATTCCCTTGAAATTTTTATTAAAATGAAAACTACTGCCAATATAGTCAAGGCTTCTGAACAGTATTATTCAGTGGAAGTCTTTTCATATCAGATTCTAATATAGTCAGAACACATTTGACTGCTAGCTATGTCCCAGGGAAATCTTATTCAAGTAAATATTAAATAAAAATAGAAGTCACTGCCAAACTGAACTGAATATACGGTGTGATTCAGGAATGCTAAAATACCATTGTTCTTGTATTCCAGAACAACTTAAAAATTAACATGGTAGCATTTAAACAATAATCATCTTTATGCATTAGTTTGTTAGTCTCGAAACTGCTTCAGTGACATATACTTTAGAAAGAGGCAATTAGAGGTGTCATTAGGGTCACTCAGGTCAACCACTGAGTGATTCAGTGCTGATAAGAAATGAAAATCTGAGTTTTTGGGAGTGGCATTGCAGGCCCCAAGCCATCTTCTCAATTTACTAGCATTGGACACACTGTAGGGCCTTGGTACCTCCATTTTTACTCTTCTGTTGGTCGTTCATGAAATTTATTATTTGAGCTGGATTTGCTTAAAATATTTCTTTCAGCCTTGATTTGGGTGCCACAGATCTCACATTTTTACTGCATTGTATCTCTTATCTCTTTTTTGCTTTCATTTGGTTGGGAGATACCATGATCAGGTTCTAACAAATGTGGACCAAGCCTACCACTGATTTAGACTTTTTTTTTTTTTTAAGAGAGAGAGAGGGAGAGAATCAACTTCATTTAGTTTTTCATGTGGCTTTCATTGCTCCGAGACTTTGTCATATACATGGTGCTGGGGTTTGAACTCACGTACTCACTCATGCCAGCACCGTAATGCTGAGACACAGCTCCAGCCCCTAATTTATACTCTGGCAATGGTGGGATGAAGACTTAGAGTGAAAATCAGAATAAGATGTGTGTGAAGAACAGAAAAAGGAGGTATACTCAGCAATCAAAGGTCTAACTCAAAAGAAGTGCAGATGTTATAATAAAGTCAATAATCCCAGACTTCCTCTCTTGGTTTCATGTCTTAAGAGTTTCCCCCAACACAATACTTGTGTGTATACAAGATATTAGAGTAGTACTGGATTCACATTCCAATAAATCTATGATGCGCTTCTTAAATAATGAATATTTCAATATTTTTCTCTTGAAAGTATGGAAATAAGAGTGCACTAGAACAGAAGCCTGAGGCTACCACTGTGTTCCCTTTGCAATTGATTTCCACATTGTTGACCTCACCACAGCCTATGCTATAGTATTGCACCAATTATATCCTCAGTCTCTTGAAGGATAAAACTGAGCTGAAATCACTTCAATATTACTAACAAGTTGATACCTAGGAATTCTTACACTGAGCTCTGGGGATTTTCTATAGCCTGTCCCCACAACACTGGGCACTGTATTCTATATATTAAAGTGGAGTCTGACAGGAAGCTCAACTACGTGTGGAATTGTTCTTGGAGGAGTGAATAAAAACTAAATATATTTAAAGAATGCAGAATTGGGTCTCAGGTGCAGTGGACTTTTCCCAACTCTGGCACCAGTAATCCAGAGGTCTCAAATCAGTCACTCACACTCACTGGATCAATAAAACAACTTGAATAATCTTAAAAGCTTTTTCCAATTTTAAGGACTCTTAAATCCATGAAGGGATTTCAAAGATCTTGTCTGCAAACTAAACAACATTAAATTCTGGAAAGCTGGACAAATCATAACCATTTATCTCGGAGAAGAATTGATGGATTTTATTTTCGGAAAGCACAGAGATCCCTGGTGCAGTTCCTGAAGATGACATACATTTAAATTTAAGCAGGTACCTGATCACAAATCCACAAACATCTGCAACATTCTTGTTGCTTGCTAACATTGCAGACTGCAGGGATTTTTCTTTGCACTAGAGAGAGAGAGGGAGAGAAGGAAAGAGGCAGAAAGGGGGGGGGGCGGTGAGGGAGGGAGGGAGACTAGTATAAATGGAAAAGGATATACCTTGCTACAGTCTCTTTCCAAGAAACAACTAAACAAACTCTTACTGAAAGCAAAATAGTCTCTGGAATTAATTAAACACAAAATGGAAATGGTATGTACTAGTTTCTGGTCACACAAAATTGAGCGAGAAGAAAATCATTAGACATGTACGAAGTACATTTTCAGAAAGCTGCAGGGAAGAAGAAATCAATACCTTTACCTTTGCAAATTGGAGCACATGCAGTGTGATAGAGAAACGAACACTTTATATGTGTATATAATGAGATGCAACTTACAAGTTAGTTATCAAGCTCCCTTCCTGTCCTTCATGATGCTTTGTCCTGATTAGCTGTCGATGTCTCTTCTTTATTAAGGGAACTCTTGGCCAGCAGGGATGTCAGGAAGGCATTTAACTTATCCCTGGAGGCTGAGTTGGGAGAAATGTAGATTCAGTACCAAATAATTAAAATGATAAGGAGGTGACCATTTCTATAGGAGCTGATACTAAAAAACCTCAGAGATGGAGATGTTGAGAAAGTATATTTTATGAATTTCTTCTAACTGGGACCAATTTTGTCCCCGTTTAAAATTTGGTACTCTGGACAGAATGTTGAAACATTTCCTTCAAAATCAATGTGGATTGTGTCCTAGGCTGGTAGGTAAGCAGCTAGACTTTCACTTTAGTAAGATTGGGCCAGTGTCTATCAGTCAGCTGAGCAAAGAGATGTATTGCAGGAATTATTTTGACCGTGTGGTTTCTCCCAAGGATTGGATCTTATGTGCTCATGGCACCCAGGAGGCTTCTATGAAGAATCACAGTAAGGGAAGTAAACTTGACAAACACATATTTGGTTAAAGGACAGTGGAACAGGAAGTGATTTTATGTACTGTGTGGAGAACACACTATCAGTTCCATTTAAGCCCACAGAAGATGAGCTTTTATAAGTGACAGTAAAGACTAAGTAATAATAGAAAACACCAAAAAACTATTCTATTAATTAAAATCTCTGATTATTATTATTTTTAAGCTAGGATCAAACCCAGGGGTGCTCGACCACTGAGCTACATCCCCAGCCCTTTCATTTTATGTTCAGACAGTCTCGCTATGCTGGCCTCAAATTTGAGATCCTTCTGACCCAGTTGCGTGGGTAGTCGTGTGGTAGTAATCTCTGATAGTTTTAAGGCATAAGGTCTCATTGTTTTAGGCCCGCTGTTATATACCCTAAAGGTAAAATGGGTGTGACTGAATCACACTGAGATACATGCAGGAATGTGGCCAGATTGATACACACGTGCCACAGCAAGGCAGCAGGGGAGGGTGCACAAGCAGTGCCAATGCATGAGTTCTGGACCTAAGGGAGACACCTTCTGGAACTCATAGAGGAATCTGAGAATGCTAGAGTCACAGAAAGGCTGTTTGGGTTACACAAAACACAAGAATTCTTTATCCTAAACTACTGTGGCTACAAAAGCAAAGTGCAGATAACCTTTGTGCAATCTCATGAACTGTATCTTCTATGATCCCATAATCTTTTTTTTTTTCCAGCAAGGTAATAAAAATGTTTTAATGAAACCAATAAAAATGATTCCCCCTGCAAACTCTGGTAATCCTCAGCTTGCAACGCTACTGGACCCTGCAATTCTTGGCCACTGGGTAAGGGAATTAATTGTCATTATGTTAGATGTATGGGGCATTCCCCAGTGTTCTGTGGAAGTGACAGAAACATATGAAGAGCAACAAACAAAAATAGCAGCATAATTAAAATATAATGTAAAAGCTCTGAAGTGCAGAGAGCCTGTTCAGCCTATTCTCTTCTCATGTTGAAGCCTCTTGACAAGAACAGTGTCAAAGATTTTGCTTTTTAAAGAATTCTCATTTTAGTGCTTTAAATTAAATACAGATTTTTTTTGTGTGTGAAGCCAGCACAAGTTTGAAATAATATGAAATATACTACTTTGATTTTCTTCTTCCTTGGAGACTCATTTTTCAGTCTGGTAGATCTACATTATAATACTGGTACCAGGTCAATCACTTTGTTACAGTGGCTTTAGGAATTCTGGGGCAACATAAAGGGATACAGAAAATTCCATGTGGGCTGGAGGGGTGGATCAGCAGTTGTGGCGCTTGCCTGGAATACATGAGGACATGGGTTTGAACCCCAGTACCACGTACACAATGAAGTGTTGGAGCAATGAAAGCCTCATGAAAAACTAAATAAAATGGATTCTCCTCTTACTCTTGCTATCCCTCTCTCTTAAAAAAAAACAAGAAGAAAGAAACTTCCATGTGTGTCATGTTACATACTTTTGCAAATTGCAATTTCTATCACTCTGCTGAAAGTAGTCTGGACCCTGGTTCAATCCTGGCTTACAAATTTCACAAAACTTCATTAATCTCAATATTAGAATATCTTCTTTATCTCTTCTCAGTTTTATTTTCTTCCTATAATCCACACATAACAAAAGGGACAAGAGGAGATTCTGATGCCTGTCTTAGGAGTCTAGTCTTTGATATATCATCATTTATATCACCACCTATAGTTCAATGTTCTGCATTTTTTTTCTATTTTATTGCTGAGGCATAAAATTCATTAAGTGAGATATGTAAATATTAAATGTACAGTTAAGTGATATATATTTTAATGTTTTTATTAGTGTATTATCATGACAATGGACTCATTTTGACATTCACATGTACATAAACTACCATTTGCTCCATTTTAAACCCCAGTACTTCTACTTTTCCCTCTCTACCTCCTTCTCCCTTCATTTTCCTCTATTATACTGGTCTTCCTTCTATTTATTTATTGCATGTGTTTTTTTAAACTATTCCTTTATAGACATGCATAGAAGTGGAATTCACTATGATATTCATATATATGCGAATACCATGATTTCATTCCAGTTTTCCCCTTACCACCACTTCCCCCTCCCCCTCAACTGCCTTCCTTTATTCCTCTGATCTCCCATATATTTTCATAAGATCCCCTTTTTTATTTCCTTATTTTGCTCTCAATTGTGGATACAAAAGAAAACATCTGACCTTAAACTTTATGAGTTTAGCTTATTTCACTTAGTATGACGTTCTTCAGTTCCATCCATTAACCAGCAAATTAGCACAATCTCTTCTTTCTTTATGGTTTAGTAAAATGCCATGGTGTAGGTATACCTCTTTTTCTTTGTCCATTTGTCTGTTGACAGTGCATGGCATGATTTCATAACTTGGTTATTGTGAATTGCACTGCTGTAAACATCAATGTGCCTATATCACTATGGTATGTTGATTTTAGTTCTTCTGTATAAATACCAAGCAGAGGGATGGCTGGGTCATAGGTGGATCCTTTTTCAGTCTTTTGAGGAATCTTCACACTGCTTTCCAAAATGGCTATACTGATTTGCAGTCCCATTTCCATTGTATGAATGTACCTTTCCCCCCATAGTCTTGTAAGCATTTGTTATTATTTGTATTTTTAATGATGTCATTCTAATTGGAGTGAGATGAAATCTCAGTGTAGTTTTGATTTGCATTTCCCAGATTGCTGGGGATGTTGAACATTTTTTTCACATGTTTGTTGGCTAATATATGCATTTCTTCTTTTGAGAACTAGTTGTTTCGCCCATTTATTAATTGGGTTATTATCAGTGTGTGTGAATGTGTGTGTGGGTGTGTGTGTGTTTAAATCTTTTGAGTTCTTTATGTATTCTGGATATGTGCTGTATTGGGAGAGTAGCTGGCAAAGATTTTCACTGTTCTGTATGTAGGCTCTCTTTTCATGCTCTTTTTACTTTTGCTGTGCAGAAACTTTTTAATTTGATACTATACAGCTTATTGATTCTTGGTTTTATTTCTTGAGCCTTAGGGGTCTTATTAAGGAAGTTGGTGCTTGTGCCAATATGTTGGAGTGTTGACCCTATGTTTCTTCTAGCTTAATGAATCCTTACATACATATACACCTGGGTAACCATCACACAGATTAAATATAGAACATTTCTAGAATTTCTTCTCATGCCCTTTGCCAGTTAATACTACATAGGGATCCAGATTAAGCCTGGTACAGCCATTTTAGTTATTAATGCCATTTTATTTTTGGCATGCATTCTAAATCATATAGGATAAGTAAAGTTATTAAGATACTAAAATAAACATTTTTATCCACACCCAGACTATTCTTTTTTTATTGAGAAATTTATTTTTTGAACAACCATACAAGTTTTTAACAAAAGTAGTATAAAATGTATATAGATTCTGAAGATTAGATTTACCACCAAGAGTGCCCCCCACAATTACCCACCCTTGTTCCTCTCTTCCCCTTCCCACAATATTGCTAAAAATGTATTAGGATATATAACATTATACCTTATCTGGATTTAACATATGATAATAGACCACCTTTCTCAACACCTAGACTATTCTTAATTGAGGTTCGATCGATATGGTCATAGTTTTTGAGATAGTCCACTTGGTTGAGGACCCCCTTTGACTAGCTTATCATATAAATCCTTTTCTCCATTCTCCAGGTTTTGGAATTCTCCTGTCTTGCTGCCACCTAAGACAGAATTCTGTCCACAATCCCTAATTCACTATACTCTGTTAGTGAACTTTCTGTTACTATAACAAATATCGATGAATACCTTATAAAGAGAAAGGATTTATTTTGGCTTATAGTTTTGGGGGTTTCAGCCCATGATTGGCTAGCCATGTTGCTTTTGAGCATGTGGTAAGGCAGCGATGTATGGCAAAGCTGTTCACCTCATAATCTGGATGCAAAAGAGAGGGAGAGGAAGAAGCTGAAGTCTCATAATCATCCTATTTGAGGGCATGATCTCAATCAGCAGAAAACCTCTCACTAACCCCCTTCTGAAAGTTTCTACCACTCAATAGTGCTAAACAGGGGACTATGCCTTTAACATATGGCTTGACATGTTCATAGCTTTTGAGATAGTCCAGTTGGTTGAGGTCCACCTTTGACCAGCTTATCATATAAACCCCTTTATCTTTCAGGGAGATATCAAATTATAGCATGCGCTCTATGCAATCCTGGATTTGTCCAACACTTTGTTTGGTATCTCAACACTTTCTGACTTTGGTGGCTGGCTGTTGTACAAAAAGATTTTCTGAAACAACAGAGATAACCTGACTTCTTCATACTTAGAATCTATTGTTTTGTATCTGACTCCTTTCTCTCAACACTATGTCTGTGAGATTCATCCAAGCTGTTGCAGATATTATTAGTAATTTGATATTTTCATAGCACCTTGCTGTATTCTACTGTACAAATATATTACAATTTATTTATTTGTTCTTCAGTTGGTAGACATTTGGATTATCTCTTATGTTTTTACTTTTGTGAGTAAAACATCTCTAAACATTTTCCTGTGTGTGTGTGTGTGTGTGTGTGTGTATTTTGGTGGATGTAAGCATTTACTTCCTTTGTGTATATAACTAAGAATGGAATTGCTAGGTCATAGGACTGTTATAGGTTTAGTTTACTAGATAGCAAAGAATTTTGACTCTTCAAAATTCTTATGAAATGTAATATCAGTGGTTTTTTTTCCCCATATTGCACCACTAGTCCTTTTCACAATAACATAGGTTTCCTCATATGATATCAGAAATAACAGAAGGTAACAGCCATTTCATAAAGATGTTTGTATATAGAATTAAAGTAAAATAATATTTTAATGAAATTGCATTTTAAGAAGGTATTTGCAAGCCTGAGCTAAACCATTATTCTTTCTCATAATAATCTCAGTAAATTCAGAGTACACGTCTATTTTCATCACCTTTGGTTAAGTAAATTTTCTGCTTTGTTTCTAATTTTGTAGGATTGTTTTTTATTAACATATATTAGCTGTACACATTAGTGAGGTACAATATATTATTTTAATGCATACTGTTTGCACTGATCAAATCAGGGTAATTAGCAATTCCTCCTTCACATTTCTTTATATAAGGAGCCTTTGAACTCCTCTCTTCTAGATTTTTATAATTTGTGTAATAGGCTATTGTAAACTGTAGTCATCCTGTTGTGCTATGGAACACCAGAATGTCCTCCTTTTATCTGACATTGTTTTGCAATCCAATATCCAATAATCTTTTATCTCTCCTTTCTTCCCCCTTCCCAGTCTGTAGTAATCACTATTCTACAGTCATATCAACTATTTTTAGTTTGTACATATGAGAGAAAACACATGGTATATGGTATTTGTCTTTCTGTGTATGGTTTTTTTTCCCCTTAATATCCTTAAGTTTCATCCATTTTCCTGCAAATGACAGAATTTCTTCTTCTTTATGACTAACTAATATTCAAGAAAATATATGTACCAATTTTATTTATCCATTCATCTACTGATGGGCACTTAGGTTGATATGAATCTAAGTTGTCATGATTAGTGTGACAATAAACATGGGTATGTAGGCATCTCTTTGGTGTGCTGATTCAATTTCCTTTGGTTTATTCCCAGAAGTGGGACAGTTAGATTGCATTGGAAATCTTTTTTTAGTTTTTTGAGGATCCACCATTTTTTTCTCCAAAATGACTGTACTAATTTACATTCTCACCAAAATCATATAGGAGTTCATTTTTCCCCACATTCTTACCAGAATTGTTATTTGGGTAACTGTCATTCTAAACAGGGTGAGATGGTTCTTCTTGTGCTTTTGATCTGCATTTCCCTAACAACTAATGATACTGAGTATTTTTTCATGTATTTGTTGGCCATTTGTATGTTTTCTTTTGAGAAATATCTATTAAGATCTTTTCTTATTTTCAAATTGAGTTACATGATTTTTCCATAATTTTTAAATTTCCTTATGTATTCTGGATATTAATCCTTTGTCAGATGTACGCCAAGTATTTTTTTTCCATTCTGTAGACTGAGTCTTTTCTTTGCTTCAGTAGCACTTTAGACGAAGCCATTTAATTTTTCTAAGAACCATTCCCAATATTAGTAGTACCTGCACCCTATGGCCAGTCTGTCAACACAACTGTTATTCAATAAATGCCTATGGAAAAAGAGATCCATAACCCTGACAGAATCCACCAGAATGACACGTTTTTTCCTCAGAAGGAAAAATCACCTTTCCCTATGAATGCCACTGTGTTTATAATCTCTGAGTCTGTCTTAAACCCTCTGGCAACTCCCTAATATTTCTCTGCACATTTCTCAGCAAAATAGAATATAGTTCATTCCAGTGAACCTGGTCCAGAGGTGTCCCTCCTCTCCTAGTTGTTCTCCTTGCATTGTTTGCAATTTCTTGCTTTAATTAAAGGTTGAGAGTTTCCTAAAAACATTAACCCAGAAGAATTACAGTGAGAGAACTTCATGTCTCTCTATCCCTCATTTTAACTCAGGTAAGCTGTATATTAAACTTACTGGAGATCCAAGATAGATTTCCTCAGATTTGCCAGGCCTTGTTTTTCCTTCTGTCTTCAATTTTATCCTTACCAAGGTCAATTTCTATCTTTCTGTTACAGCCAGAAAGATTTGGGGTTTAGATACAATAACAGGGGAGGAATGGCATAGATGGCCCCCATTTTTCCTATGAAAATGTTCTGCAAGTGGGAATTTTTTAATGGAATTACTAGCCTCTGTTTTTCTATTTGAACAAAGAACAAAATTTTTATATTATGGTAAATTCTAGTTTCTAGATTGCATATAATGGGGGAAATATATCATTTCCTTGACATCAGAAATACATGCAGACATCTTCTGTAACAAGAAAAGAGTAGACAGCCTCCCAAAATGGGAAAAAAATAGTTCTAAACTGTGCCAAACTTGGCTTCAAATTTGTCAAATACCTGTTCTAAAGCCTCTTGAGAGTTGAGTGCTCTCAGACTTTTCCTGGGGGCAACCCCCAATTCATTAAACCAAGGCTTAGAGGAATTAGGATTCCTAAAATGAGGAATGAAACATCATTCATGTTAAGTAGAGGATGTATTTACATGTGTATGTATCTGGGGAAGAAAAATAAGAGTTGAGGGGAAAACTTATAAGCCGTACTTTTTTTCTGAACCCTCAGCTGATTGTGTAAAAATTGAACTAGCCTGTATTGGAGTGGTTAAGTGTATAGCTAAAGAAAAAGAGGAATGCCTAGAACTAAGTCCAGCTCCTATCATACTTTCAGTGAGAATTAGCAATTATTCCAGACAGGGCAGCTATTCTTTCCAAACGTGAAGCCACGAACCTCAGGAATTATAAAAGTGCTGCTCACGGGGCCTGTCTCATTTAAAGAATAAGTATTTCTTTTTAAAAATCCTTTCTTTTTTTAAAAAAGAAAGAAAGTAGATAGCAAGTTAGATGGGGATAATTTTTTTAAAGAAGTACAGTTTCTAAATGGAAAGAAGGTAAGGAGGGAGCATTATGTTTGTTCATAAAGGGTTCATTTTTTAAAAAATAATATTTTATCTTTCATCTGTGCTCAAAATATTACAGAAACTGATAGGGAAATATCATGAAATAGTCTTCAGACAGTACTAGGTTCTCTTCTTTGTCCTCTAGTTCATTCTTCTCTCTTCTTATGCTTATTTAGAATAACAATGCATTGCAAGATTTGCCTGATAGCTGGTCAAATGACTGTGACCATGTTGACATCTCTAGACCTCTAGAGCAACACACCCTTGTTTCAGGTCTGTAGCTCTAAATTCAGAGAAGTGTGTGAACCTGTTGGGTACACCTGGAGAGGGATAAATAAGGACCAAGTCCATGCCAAGTCTCCTTGTGTTGAGTATTGTACAACTGTATAATTCTGAAATCAGTAATAGCATCTGGCTTAGATGAGGTGGTGTTTGGTACATAGGTAGACTAGATTGCATGTAGAACTGCCAGAGTCTTACATGTATGCAAATTTTGTTGTATGTAATTTTGGCCTTGAAGTGAGGCAATTGAACTTCCATAAGCTTTAGTCTGGGCAGAACACTAAAAACTGATAAAAACAGATCTAAGTGGTGGAAGGTGGAATTTGCTGCCTGGAGGAGAAGTTCTGGAAGAAGACTCCTCCCAATCTTGATTGAGGTTCATGCTTGCCCTTGGTCCCTTGCCCTTACCCCTAACCCTTCTCCAAGGAGGAGTTGAACCGGAAGACCAAGCCAGAAGTCTTTCAGAGAGCAATGATAACATGGCCACCTGCATAATGGCTGTGACTGAGCACAGGGTCTCAGCGAGGAGCACAGCCTACTCTCTGTTGTCTACAATGTGGTCAGAGCCTCTGGTCTGCCTGAAGGGTCATCTCAAGCATTGAGCAGAAAACCAATACCTTGGATGAGAAGTTGCAGCTGCATAAGGACTATGGCCAGAAAGAGGAGTCAGAGCTGAGATCCATCTGCACCAGGATCCTGGAACTGTAGGATAATTCCAATGCAACTAATTCAGAGAATAAGGTCTTCTATTTGAAAAAGAAGGGAGATTATTTCAAGTAACTTGCTGAAATTACATATGAGCGCGATAAGAAACAAATGATAGATAATTCCCAAGGAATTTATCAAGAAGCATTTGATTAAACAGAAAGAGATACAACCCACACATCCAATCTGCTTGGGACTGGCTCTTTCAAGTATTTACCATGAGTTCCTCAATAATCCAGAGCTTGCCTTCACATTGGTGAGAGACTTTTGATAAGTCCATTGCAGAACTTTATACACAGAATGAAGACTCATACAATGACAGCACCCTTGTGATACAGTGGCTTAGAGACAATGTAACATTATGGATATCAGTCAGTGTGGAGAACAATGCAAGGCTAAGTAAGCGGCCAAAACCTAATTTTTAGGAACAGGGTGTCATCCTTCTTCTCTTCAAGAAATCATTTTACACATCCCAATTCCTATTCCACTTGGATTTCCTATGCCGAAGGACCTCATTTGTGTGTATGGAAACAACTGTTTATAGTCTTGTCACACTGTAGCTCCTGGACAACTCCATCCCTTCGTTTGTGTTTGTCTTGGCCTTTCTTCCTGGTGTGCAGTTACTGATTTAGAAAAGTATTAATAGCTTTATTGCTTATAAACATAAGTTAACTTCCAAACACTTGATAGAGGAATAAAAACGTATCTGGTATTTAAGCAATTTGAGCCAGTTCTGCAAGTGACTATGCTTTGTGTTACTGTGAAAACATGAAAATATATTTAGGATTGAAACAGTGCTCTACATGACTTCTTAATTTCTACATTCACTTCCCTATTCTGTGGAGGTTTCCTTTCAGTAATAAACTTTTCCATCTTCTTGCTGTATTCCTTTTCACTAGGAATCCAGAAATATTAGATTGAAAGGGAACAGTGCTTTCCCTCTAGTTTGGGGTGGGTCACAAATTGAAATGCCTCATGTATGTCACATATTATGGAAGTCATGTCTATATGTGACAACAGTTTCCTTTTTCACTATTCATTTGCTACTTTAGTCAAGAACTTCATTCCCAATAAAAGTTCACTTATACCTTCTGACTATGTAGGTCTGTTTTTCGCTTCACTGTGTAATAGAAGTAGCGTGTTGCTGCCAGAATACAAGCACTGATTTTGGCAAATTATGATACATACCATGTTTTAATACACTAGAAAGTGGAAACAAAAATGCAAAAGTCCAAGTATAAATTTTCAGTATTTTTCAGTGCAGATTTATACGTGTGTAAAAGGTTGTCCAATTTGTCTAATGATTGCTCTTTAGATACTTGGACCACTATTGTGTGTTGGTAACCATTGATTTCAGTCCCAAAAATTCTTGTGAATATTTTATGCCCTATGTAACGGAGGAGAAACATAAAATAAAATAACATTTTATAACTCTCCCCCCAAAAAGCTAGAAGTTGATTGTTTGCCTAATAGAATCCCAATTTTCTTCAGAAAATGGATAGATAAATGCCCCAAGGAAACTGTGTGGATTTAGAAATAGAAATTGATCAATTCTATTAATAAAAAGAAAAAGGGAATGCCAGAGGACTTTGAACTTGGTGATGCACTGAAGGTAACCAAAGGAATAAGAAAAAAGAAAAACTTGACCCAACTGGTACAAATTTCTAGGCATAAATATAATTTCTCTTAGTATCACTGTTATACACACATTCATTAGCAATAAAAATATGAGATGCACAAAAATAAGGGGGAGAAAATACTTATTTTGAAGAGAATACACAATGACCAAATTCAGACTCAGGGATGATCTAAATATTAAAATTATCAGACAGGGATCTTAAATAAGTATTATTAATACGTTAAATGTTTCAGTACAGTAAAAGTAGAAATATACTATAGAAGTTTGGAAAGTTTATAAAAGAGATGGAAAGTGTAAGAAAGAGTCAATTGGAAATACCAGTAAGAAAACATACATAAATATTGAAGGTAAAAAAGAACAACTTCAGCAGGTTTTAATGAAGCTGAGGAAAGAAAGCATTAATGGATTCAAAAATAGGCCAATAGGAATCAAACTAAAATTCAAAGACAAAAATGAATGAAAGAAATGGAAACAAAGTGCCCAAGGGCTTGCAATAATATAGAATATTTGAACATAGGGGTAACTGGACTTCCAAAAGGATGAAAGAGAGATCATGGGGACAATGATATATGAAGATATAATAATGAACAATGAAATATATCAAACAGCATGTTCAAGAATAACACATTCAGAGTAGATTTTTTCGGGATCCAAGATGGCAACCTGAAGAGTGACAGCATTCTCTGGGGCTCTGATCTGCTTGGGAAAAATCCACTGCATCAGCAATTTTCCAAGGTGCTTTCAGGGGAAACTATATTTGGTTGTCTACTACTAGTTTGTGAAGCTTTTTTATAAGGTGCCAAGTCTTAGGAGTTTCGCGAGAAGGGAAAAAAAATTAAAAAAAAAAAGAAGCAGGGGGGATTTCCCCCTCCCGCTACGGGCACATAAGCCTGCCACTGCGGACAGCCTGCCAGAAAAAGTTCTGTCTGCCCCCCCAGGATTACTGGTACAGCTCCTTGCTTGGTGCTTGCGGAGCATTCCTACGAGTTTGGAAATAGCAAGTTTTTGGCTGTTCTACCAAGAACGGGAACAGTACCCTTCCGTCCCTCAGTTCGCTGGACACATTCCTGACCAGTTCCAGGGACAGGAATATAAATAGCAGCCGCCGATCCAGAGGGTCTGATTAGAAACATAGATTTCATCACTAAACCCACACTGTCTGTAACTAATTAGACCCCCGCCAAACTCATACTCTGTGAGGGGCTATAGCCGTGCTCAAGGACGGCCCCCTGGGGTGCATGGTAGCTTACCGCCAATACGAAAGACGGGACTACATTTCCCATCAGCGGCAAAGGCGGGACTACAGTCTCCTGTCGGAACTAGGGCAATTTTTTCCCTGTACGGTCAGGAACACTGACAACTTCCTTTTCGTTCCGTGCGCTCATTGGTCACAATCCTGCACCAGTTGCAGAGACTGGGCAGCAAGACGCATTAAAGATCCAACGGGTCTGAGCAGAAACATAGCTTTCATCGCTAACCCCATCCTGTCCGTAACTAATTAGACCCCCTCCAACATTGCATTCTGTGAAGGGAGAGAGCTGTGCTCGGAGACGGCCCCCCCAAGGCGCCCGGTCTCTCGCCGACATTACGAATGATGGAACTACATTTCCCATCGGCCACATAGGTGGGGCTACGGAGTGGAGCGTATGTCGGAAGGAGGAGAAAGTTCTCTGTTCGGCTAGCAACAGTGGCAACTCCATTACGTTCCGCGCTCACTGGTCACAATCCCGCATCGGCTACAGAAGTAGCCACAACTGCGGATGCGAGCAGAGCCACAGATACTGTTGCTGAACCAGCCCCTATCCTAAGTAAAACACTTGTCTCCCAAGCCCGCACATTGTGGGGAGCAATCCTGGTACTGGGAGAGAGCCTGCAGGTGGCCACAGACTGAGAGACATTCAATTTGAGGTCCCAGAGACACCCTCACTGTCTATAGATACAAGATTTCATTAAGAATTTTTTATTTGGTAGTTTCATTTTCTTTTACTTTTTTAGCTTTTAAATTTTTTTATTTTTTAATTCATTGTCTTTTTAATTTTTATTCTTGCTCTTATTTTTTATCTCAGCACATTTTATTTTTATATTATACTGATTTTTTTCTCTTTCTTCTTCTTCTTCTTCTTTTCTCTTTCTTTCTTTCTTTTCCTCTCTTCCTCTCTTTCTCATTTCTAGCTTCATGGTTAATACTCAAGTTAATGTTGGTGGATGTAAATATTTAACTGTGTGTATATATTGTTGATTGACTACTACTCTTTCTAAGTCTTCTTAGCCTCTACTGCTACCCCTATAACATTAGATCCCAACTAGGAAAACGTTCCATGATAGCATGATAGACTCTACCCTTGGAGAGTGAAGACAACTATACCCCATACTAACCTCTTCCTCCCCATATACTCTGATAATCCCTAAATATAAGCATTTATCCCTCACCATCACTCAAAGACTTTACCCTTCCTGCATCCCTATCCTATATTTTCCTCGACTTACTCCTCCCTAATCTCTTGTCCCTCTCTACTTGAAGGCAAGAGCAATTTCTTACCTCCCCAACCCACCTCCTTGAATTCTGAGTCATCCCTTCCCCCCATTTTCAGAGAGACCTTGATATCTGAAGAATTAGACATGCGGCTAAATGGGCATTGGCTGGCTCTCATAATTCGCTGAGAGTTCTCTCTCGAAGTAACCCATTACAATGAAACAAAGCCATAAGAAGCTCCAATTACTCCACCAAGAGCAATTTCCTTGAAGAACAAATCATGCTCTTGAACCCAGAAAATGAGGAAAAGGGGAAATATTTCACTTCCTCAACCCCAAAGCTCTCCACCAAAGAATCCCATGGCTGGAACCCTGGATGAAAATCAAAGGCATTGTGTCAGCATTACGATTAGTAATGCAATCAAAGAGTTGAGAGAGGAATTAAGGAATGAGTTTAGACAACAATTTCAAGAGATGAGTGACAACTTCTACAGGGAAATAAGGGTGCAGTTCCACGAAATGAGAGACCAGCTATACAAAGATATAGAAATTCTGAAAA
>PVKS010034347.1:0-20962 GCA_004027875.1 Aplodontia rufa | reverse complement strand
TATATATATGACAACATTTGGATCCAATCATCCACTGAAGGGTATCTGGGTTTATTCCATAATTTAGTTATGGTAAATTTAGCTGCTATGAACATTGATGTAGCTGTATACGTCTGATGTGCTGATTCTAGCTCTTCTCGAAAAATATCCAGAAGAGGGATAGCTGGATATTATGGGAAATTAATCCCTCATTTTTTGAGGCATCTCCACACTGCTCCCCAGACTGACTGTACCAGTCTTCAGTTCCGCCAACAGTGTGCTAGTATTCCTATCTCCTCGCAACCATTCCAGCATATATTGCTGTGTTATGTTCTTCATCTTTGCCAATATGACAGGAGTAAGGTGAAATCTTAATGTAGTTTTGATTTGCATTTCTCTGATTGCTAGTTATTTAGAATACTTTCTCATGTATTCAGTAGCTAGCTTGATTTCTTCTGTTGAGAAGTTTCTGTTTAGCTCTCTGACCCATTTATTGATTGGATGTTTTGATATAAGATTATTTGCTTTCTTTGTAAATTTTGGATATTAGTCCCATCACAGGCCATGATTATCTCACATTTCTCAGGTTCCCTCTTGAGAGTTTTGACCAATTCCTTGTCTGAGCAAAAGCTTTTTAATTTAATGGCATTCCACTCATTAATTCTTTACTTAATTCTTTCACTTTGGGAGTCTTGATGAGAAAGTCGTTGCCAACTTCCATATGCTGGTGTGTTGCTCCAATTTTTCTCCTAGCAGTTGTATGATAGTTCGTTTAAATCCTTAGTTCCTTCATTCATTTTGATTTGATTTTTGTGCAGGGTGAGAGATAAGGATCTAATTTCAACTTTCCACAAATGACTGTCCTGTTTGTCCAGTAACATTTGTTGAATAGATTGTCATTTCTCCATAATATATTTTGATCCCCTTTGTCAAATATCAGATGATGAAAGATTTATGGGCTTGTCTCACATTCTGCTATTCTATTCCATTGGTCTTCATGCCTATTTTGATTCCAATACCACACTGTTTTTGTTACTAGAGTTCTACAGTATAATTTTAGTTATGGTATTGCAAAGTCACCTATTTCACTTGCTTGCTTAGTAATGTTTTGGTTATTGTGGGTTCCTTGTTATTCCAAATGAATTTGAGAATTGCTTTTTCTATATTTGTATGGAATGATATTGATTGATGGTGATTGTGTTGAATCTGTACAGCACTTTTGGCAGAATGGCCATTTTAATTCTGTTTAACAAAGAACATGGAACATCTTTCCATCTTCTCATATCTTCTTCAATTTCTGTCTTTAATGTTCAATGATTTTCATTGTAGAGGTTTTTTACTTCCCTTGTTAGATTAATTCCCTAGTATTTTATTGTTTTTGATGATATTGTGAATGGGATTGATTTCCTGATTTCTTTTTCTACCCTATTATTGCTAGCATATGTGAAGGCAATTGATTTATGGGTATTGATCTTGTGGACTGCCACTTTGCTAAGTCTGCTTATAAGCTCAAGCAGTTTTCTGGTGGAGTTTTTTGGGTCTTCCAGATATATTATCAAGTCATCAACAAAAAAGGATTATTCTACTTCTCTTCCTAGTCTTTTTTTTAAGAGTGAGAGCAAGAGAGAATCATATTTATTTAAGAGAGAAGAAGAGAGAGAATCAATTTTATTTAGTTTTTCATGTGGTTTTCATTGCTCTGACACTTCATTGTGTACATAGTGCTGGATTTCAAATTGGGTCCTCTAGCATGTCAGGAAAGTGCAGTAACCACTGAGCCATAGCTCCAGCCCCCTTTTTCTATTCTTATCCCTTGGAATTCCTTCTTTATCCTGATTGCTCCAGCTAGGGCCTTGAGGAATATATTGAATAAAAGTGGTGCAAACGGGCAGCCTTGTCTTCTTCCCAAGTTCAGTGGAAATATTTTCCACTTTTCTTCATTTAGTATTGTATTAGCTGTGGGTTTGCCAGAGATGACATTTGCATAGTTAAGTTCCTTTGATCCCTATTTTCTCCAGAGTTTTGATCATAGATGTGTGCTTGATTTTTATCAAAGATCTTTGCTTCATCAATGAAGATGAGCACATGGTTTTTGTCATTAATTTTGTTCAAGTGTTGAATCACATTTATTGATTTGCATGTGTTGAAGCAGCCTTGCATCTCTTGAATGAAGCCCACATCATCATAATGAGTTATCTTTTCTAATGTGATTTTAAATGCTGTTTGCTAGATCTTTATTAAAGATTTTTGCATTGATGTTCTTCAGGGATATTGGTCTGTAGTTTCATTTTTTTGATGTGTCTTGGGTTTTTTTATAGGGGTTATGGTTGTCTCATAACAAGTGTTTTGGGGAGTTCCCCCCTTTTCAATTTCTTGGAATAGCTTAATAAGGAGAAATGTTAGCTCCTCTTCATAAGTGTTGCAAAATTCAGTGGGGAATCCATCAGGTCCTTGGCTTTTCTTCTTTGGTAGGCTTTTAATTGCTATATGGATTTCAGGGCCTGTTTTTAGGTTTGTTTAGGCATTCCATATCATCTTGTGTCAATTTGGGAATGTTGTATGTGTCTAAGAAATTTGTCCATGTCTTCCACATTATCTGATGTATACAAGTATAGTTTTCAAAATAGGTTCTGAATATCCATCAAATTTCCATAGGGTAAGTGATAATTGCTCCCTTTTCCTTGGTAATTTTGTGGATTTGCTTTTTTTCCCTCCTACTTTTAGTGTGATTAGATAGGAATCTGTCAATTTTATTTATTTCTTAGAAGTATCACTTCTTTGTTTTGTTGATTCTTTTTTGCTGTCCTTTATTTGTTTTCGATTTCATTGATTTCAGCTGTGATCTTGTTTATTTCCTGCCTTCTGCTAGCTCTGGGATTTGATTGTTCTCTCTTTTGTAGGGATTTGAGGTGGAGCATAAGCTTATTTATTTGGGATCCCTCCTGGTTTTTTTTTAATTGAGAAATTTATTTGTTGAACAATCACACAAGTTTTTAAATGTAATAATATAATATGTATATAGATTCTGAAAATTAGATTTACCCCCAAGAGTGCCCCCCCAATTGCCCTCCCTTATCCCTCCATTCCCCTTTCCACAAGAACTCTAAAAATGTATTAGGTTGTATAACATTACACCTTATCTGGATTTAACACATGGTAATAGACCTTCTTTCTCAATGGCCAGAGTCTAGTTCCAGCAGATGAGTGAAGATATTCGATCCTTGGTTCTCTGGGTCATGCTGATTCCACTCAGCATAATTTCTTCTATAGCTGCAATATCGTTGTTTCTAGTTGCTGTGTAAAATTCCAAGGTATATATGTACCACAGTTTTTGGATCCATTCATCCCATGAGGGACATCTGGGTTGTTTCCATAATTTGACTATTATAAATTCAGCTGCTATGAACATCGATTTCACTGTGCTGCTGTAATGTGCTGATTCTAAATCCCCTGGAAAAATACCCAGGAGAGGAATAGCCAGATCATATGGTGGGCTCATCCCTAGTTTTTTGAGAATTCTCCACACTGCTTTCCAGAGGGACTGTACCAGTCTGCAGCTCCACCAACAGTGTGTTAGTGTGCCTATCTCTCCACAATCCTTCCATCATCTATTACTGTTTATTTTCCTCATTTTTGCCAATCTGACTGGCGTGAGGTGATATCTTTTTTTTTTTAATTAATTTTTTATTTTTGAGCAACCTTGCAAGATTTTAACAAAACAATATAAAATGTGTATAAGATGTGTATATATTCTGGATATTGCAACTATAATGTAGTTTTCATTGCATTTCTCTGATTACTAGTGATTTAGAGCACTTTTTCATGTATTCATTGGCTTGATCAATGTCCTCTGTTGAGAAGTTTCTATTTAGCTCTTTGGCCCATTTATTAATTGAGTTGTTTGTGTTTTTGTAGTTGAGATTTTTGAAGATTTTGTAGATTCTGGATATGAGGCCCCTGTCAGAGGAATCATAATCTCTCCTGATTTTTAACGTAGGCACTCAATGCTATAAAATTTCCCCTTAAGTATGCCTTCATGAGTTGTCAAAAATTTCATTATGTTGTGTCTTAACTCATTTGCTTCCATGAATTTCCTGATTTCTGCTTTCATGTCTTTCGGATCCATTCTTTATTCAGTAGGATATTATTCAATATCCATGTATATGTATTTTGTCATATTTTGTTGTTAATAGCTAGGATCATGGTATCATGGTCTGATAGGATACATGGGATATTATTTACTTTTTTAATCTTTTCTTAGATTTCCTTGGTGAACTAGAATACAGTCTATTATGGAGAAGGGTCTAGGTGCTTCTTGAAGCATGCTAAACTTGACTGATTTATTTTGGAATATTCTATAGATGCCTGTTAAGTCCATTTGATTTATGGAGTTGTTCAGGTTGGGGATCTCTTTATTCTTTTTTTTTATGATCTGTCTATTGGTGATAGAGGAGTATTAAAGCCTCCCTGTATTATCATGTTGATGTTGTCCGTAAGTGGTGTTACGTCATGGGATATTTTTTCCACAGAATTGGAAGCATTAGTGTTGGGGCATAGAGATTTACTGTGGTTATATATTTCTGATGTGTTGTTTCCTTTAATATGATGTAATGTTCTTCTTCATCTCTTTTCATTAAATTTTGGTCGAAATCTTTGTCAGATATAAATATTGCAACACTTCCATGCTCTTGGACCCTAAACCTAGGAATTTTTTTCCATCCTTTCACCCCCAATCTGTGGATGTCTTTGGCTTTAAGATATGTCTCCCATGATCTGCATTAATTTAAATTTTTTTATCCAATCTGCTAATATGTGTCTTTTTTTCCCCCTTTAACAAGAAAGGGACAGTGAGAGGGAGAGAAAGAGAGAGAATCAAATTCATTTAGTTTTTCATCTGGCTTTTGCCTCTCTGATGCTTTGTTGTGTACATGGTGCTGGAGTTCAAAATTGCATCCTAGTGCATGATAGGCAAGTGCCGTAACTGCTAAGCCACCACTCCAGTCCTTAATATGTGTCTTTTGATTGGTGCATTAAGATCATTCACATTCATTGTTGGGATAGTTTGTGGTTATGGTTCATAGTCATTAATTTCTATTAGTACTGTGCTGTCTTGGTTGTTCCTTGATGGAATGTACTTTTATTGAATTACTTCTGTTTTTGGTGTTAAGGATTATTTACTAGTTCTTCTATCTGGAGTTTATCTTCTAGAATTCTTTGAAATGCTGGTTTTCTGTTCATGAATACTGCAAGTTTGATCATATTATGAAATATAATCATTTTCCCTTTTAATTTGAAACTGAGTTTTACTGGATATAGTATTCTTAGCTATAGTTTGAGGTCATTGAGAGATTGAAATATCTCTTTTCAGGATCTTTTTACTTCTAGTGTCTGAGCTGAAATGTCAGTGGAGATTCTCAGTGGTTTGCCTATGAATGTGATTTGGTGTTTGTCTCTTGAAGCATTTCATATGCTTTCTTTGATTTCCCTGTTACATTTTGAATATGATCTGTCTTGTTGAGCTTCACATTAAATTAGGCCTTTTGGGTGTCTTATATGCTTCCTGGATGAGCATATCCAACTCAATTTTAGTATGGGAAATTTTTTTCTTTAATTAGTTTGTTGAAATTTTCCTATTCCTTTTGTTTGCATTTTAATTTATTTTTGTATCCCAATTACTCTTGGATTGTTTCTTCTGATTTCATCCCAGACATTTGGAAATTTCTGTTCATGCTCTGAGTTTTTTTTTTTTTCTTTTTTGTTATCCATGCACTGAAACTTACTCAGCCCATCCTTATTGTTGGAAGTTCTTTCTTCAAAAGATGAAATTCTGTTTTCTATTGAAGTTAATCTATTATTAAATTCTTCCATCATTCCTCTGATGTGATTGAAGATTTTTAGCTTTTATGATCTTTTTCAGTATTCTTTCAAGGTTTCTTACATCGTTCCACCATTAAATCTTCTTTTACTTCATTGTTCCTTTTACTAATCAGATTGTTAATAATTTTTTCTAGGTTTTCATCCTGCTTCTTGTTCATGGGCTCCTTTGTTAGAGAGTTGTGTGATTGAGGTGAATGTTTTCTAGATTGATTCCTCATTTTTGAAGTGTTTCTTCTGGTTCTTTGTATTGTAGTTTCTTTTGGGAACCACAGCAGGTCTCCTGGTGCTTCTTTTTGCAGATCAAAGGGTCAGGTCAGACACCACCCCTTTGATGACCACCTCCTTTCAAAAAGCTGCTTCTTCCTGGAACCTCATTTTCTCCAAATTTTGGATCAAGGCTCCAGGGCACAGAACTGGAACCTGTTGGGGTTGAGAGGCAGCCTGTTGGATTGTTGAAGTGCAGTGGTGATGGTGGTGTATCACTGGATCCTGGGATCCCAGAGGAGCCAGACCAGTAAGAACTGACTGTCCTGCATGTTGCTATGGGACCTGAGATCCTTAGTGTCAGGAATGGGCCCAATATAGCTGTGCAGGTATGTGCTGCAGCTAGGTGGATTCAGGCATGGTTACTCTGGGTGTGCTGGGCTTCTGCCAGTCTGGTTCCAAAGCCTTGTGCCCATGTGGCAGTTGGGCAGGGTGCTTACAGGAAGGAGTCCTACTCAGGGTTGACCTGGGCCCTGGCTGGGACTGGTAGCTCTGGCATGGGTCCTCCACAGGAGTGTCTAGGGAACACCTGCCATTCCACAACAAGTGGCTTGGGCACAATCCTCCTTGGGAATATCCTGAGCATCTGTTAGTGTAGAACCAGAGGTCTGACCCCTGCACAATTGGGTAGGGTGGCTCTGGGTGGGGGGTCCTCCTTGGGGGTGTCCTGGACCCATGCAATGACTGGGCTAGGCTGCTCAGGGTGGGGGTTCTGCTTGGAGTGTCCTGGGTGCCTGCCAGCCTGGGACCACGGACCTGAGTCAGCTCAGCAGCTGGGTAGGAAACCTGCAGGTGGGAAATCCTCCTTGGAGATATTGTGGGGGCTTACTGACTCTGGACTAGAGCCTGGGCCCACAGAGTGGCTGGGTGTAGCAGCTCTGGGTGGGTGGTTCTCCTCAGGGAGAGGTAACAATCTTTTGAAAATAAATATTAATACAAAGCCTTGTAGGCTTGGATGTCAACAAGGGTTTATGTAAAGAGAGTGATGATGCTGAACTTTGAGTTTGGGCTAGAATACAAAAGACATAAATTGCCATACTGAGCTTGAGACCTGCTTTATATGCAATACAATTTTGATAAACACATAAATCTAAGAAATTATGTGATCATAATTACATTTTAGAAGGAAACTCTGTGGATAGTAGGAGGGTGACTTAGAGGTACAAACATGAGTTACACAAAATTGAGCTGAAAGAAAAGATATGTTGAACTAAGGAGATGGAAATGAATATGTAAATTATGTGCATGTTTCAGCAATATTAAAAATATCATAAGTTGAGATTGAGATCAAATATAAAAACATAGATAGTGATAGAGATTAAATATTGACTTATTGGTACAATGAGTGGGGAATAATAAGGGAAAGGGGCAGGGAAACATCAGAGTTAGAGAGGGTATATAATAACATCAACAACCAAGCTCCGAAATAGGACAAAAGGAGAAGACAGGAGGTAAAGAGAGTAAACTTTTGTCCATCTATTCAAAATGTGTTCTAAAAGTGACATATTCCATCAGCCAGTATTTTTTTATACTTAATGCATGAGAGCACCATTTTCAAATTTTTTTCATATCTCATTTCTACTATAATGTCCTTAATGTTTTTGTTTAGAATTACATATACATTTGTTTTAAAAAGAAAATCTTGGATCTGTGTAATTTGGAAAAGAAGTACCAATAATTTTCCAAATTGGAAATAAACATTAAAAATGCATGTAAACCAAAATATTTTAAAAATTTAATTAATTATGATAAATTTGTCATGATGCTATAATTCATTCAAAATTATTTTTTGGCACACCACTGGTAGGACCAGAACAGCCTTCCTCAGGTCCAACCAGGGGAGGTTTACCACTTGGAGCAACCCCACCTACCAGACACCCACATTCCTGCTGGGCCTGTTTGAATCCCAACAGAAGGTGCTCAGGACACCATGGGTAGGATCCACACCTGGAGCAGCCCTGCTCAGGAACAATCAGGGGAGGTTTCCAGCCTGGAACAACCCCACCTACCAGACACCCCATGTTCCTGCTGGGCCTTTTTGAGTCCTGCTGGAAGGTAAGTCTACATTTTGGTAGGTTCAGATTCGCAACCTTGAGCCTGGAATCAAAAGGAATCACTAGGACCCAGGCAGAAACAGCATCTGGAATAAGGTGATCATCAAAGAGTTGGTGACTCATCTGACCTTTTGACTTGCAAGGAAAAACCACCTGGAAAACTGCCTGCTTTCCCCTCAGGAAATCTCAATCCAGAGATCCATAGGAAGCTCTTCAAAATGAAGAATCAAACAAGGAGAGGTTCATCTCAAATCCAAAACTCCCCGAAAAAGGATGCCACAGATAGGAGTCAAGATGAAAACCTTGAAAATATTACTAATGATCTGATTACTAAAAGGAACAATGAACTAAAAGAAGATATAATGAAGGGACTAAGTGAGAAGACTGAAGAGATGAAAAATACTATTATCAAAGAAGTAGACATAATCAAAAAGGAAGTAACAGAGCTAAAATCTGTGGTAAATGACATGAGAGGAGCCATGGAAGAATTTAATAATAGATTAACTTCTATAGAAAACAGAACCTCAGTTGTTGAAGAAAGAATTTTTGACAATGAGGAGAGGCTGAGCAAGCTAGTGTGCACAGATCACAAAAAAGAAAAAAAATTTCATAGAGCACGAACAGAATTTTAAAAATGTCTAGAATGAAATGAGAAGAAACAATTTAAGAGTAATTGGCATGCAGGAAAAAAATGAAACACAAATGGGATAAGGAATATTCTCAAGGAAACTGCTACAGAAAATTTTGCCCATATAAAAATAGAGTCAGATATGCTCATCCAGAAAGCTTATAGGACACCCAATAGGCCTAATCAAATGAGAAGCTCACCAAGACACATCATATTTAAAATGTACAACAGGGAAATCAAGGAAAGAATATTGAAAGCAGCAAGGGAGAAACACCAAATCACATTCAGAGGCAAAACAATCAGAATCACATCTGATCTTTCAGTTCAGAATCTGGAAGCAAGAAGATCTTGGAATATCTTTCACTGCCTGAATGAACACAACTTGCAGCCAAGAATACTATACCCAGAAAAACTCAGCTTCAAATTTGAGGGGGGAAATAAGAATTTTTCATAAGAGCAAACTTGCAGCATTCATGAACAAAAAGCCAGCATTACAAAGAATTCTCAAACATAAACTCTAGATACAAGAACAAGCTAATATTCCTGAAAACCCACAATCAGAGGAAATTCAATAAAGGTACAGGCTATCAATGGATAACTAAGACAGCACAGAATTTACTAATAAAACACAATGAATATAAACCACAACCTCCTAACAATTCTAACACTAAATGTGAATGGTCTCAATGCACCAATCAAAAGACACAGACTAGCAGATTGGATCAAAAGACAAAATCCAACAATATGCTGCTTACAGGAAACCCACCTTACAGCCAGTGACACCCACAGATTAAGGGTGAAAGGATGGAAAAAAATCTACTAGGCATAGACCCAAGAAATCAAGTTGGAGCTGCAATACTTATATCTGACAAAGTGGATTTCAAATGTAAATTAATCAAAAGAGATAAAGAAGGACACTACATCTTAGTAAAAGGAACAATACAACAGGAGAAAATAACCATAGGAAATATATGCTCTCCAAACACCAATGCTCCCAGCTATGTGGAAAAAATACTCCAAGATATAAAACCACTTGTGGAACTCAACACAATAGTACTGGGAGACTTTAACACTCCTTTATCACCAACAGACAGATCATCAAAGCAAAGAAACAATAAAGAGATCTCCAGTCTAAACAACAGCATAAATCAAACAGACTTAACAGACATCTACAGAATATGCCACCCCAAATTGGCAGAGTATACCTTCTTCTCAGCAGCACATGGATACTTCTCCAAAATAGATCATATACTAGTTCACAAAGGAAATCTCAGCAAATATGAAAAAGTAGATATTATTCCATGTATCCTATCAAACCATGATGCCATGACCCTAATAATTAACAGCAAAAACCATGGAACAAAACACACATATACATTTAATAACATCCTATTAAATGAAGAATGGAACCAAGAAGACATGACAGCAGTAATCAATGAATTCTTGGAAGAGAATGAGAATGAGGACAAAACATCTCAATACCTCTGGGACAGCAAGAAAGCATTCTTAAGGGGAAAATTTATTGCACTGAGTGTCCACATTAAGAATCAGGAGAGATCTCTAACAAGTAAGCTTATGCTCCAACTCAAATCTCTACAAAAGGAACAAGAATCTAATCTCAAAGCCAGCAGAAGACAGGAAATAATTAGGATCAAAGCTGAAATAAATGAAATTGAGAACAACAACAACAAAAAAAAAACAATAAAAAGAATTGATGAAACATAGAACTGGCTTTTTGAAAAAATAAATAAATTTGATAGACCCCCTAGCTAATCTAACTAAAAAGAAGGAGAGAATCAAAGCAAATCAACAAAATGACCAATGAAAAGGGGGTGATCACCACTGAAACTTGTGAAATCAAACAGATTATCAAAACATATTTTGAAAAATATACTCCTCTAAATCAGATAATTTGGATGACATGGACAAATTTCTAGACACATACAACATCCCCAAATTGACAGAGGATGAAATTGAAATCCTAAACAGCCCAATAACAGGCCCCAAAATCCATACAGCAATTAAAATTCTTCCAAAGAAGCAAAGCTCAGGACCTGATGGATTCTCTGCAGAGTTTTACCACACCTTGGAAGAAGAGCTAACACCTCTCCTTATGAAGCCATTTTAAGAAACTGAAAAAGAGGGAATTCTCCCAAACAGTTTTTATGAAGCAACCATAGCTCAGATACCAAAACACAACAAAGACACATTACAAAAAGAAAACTATAGACCAATATCCCTCATGAAAATCCATGCAAAAATCCTCAATAAGGTTCTTGCAAACTGCATTCAAAAACAAATCAAGAAAATAATTCATCATGATCAAGTGGACTTCATTCCTGGCATGCAAGGCTGGTTCAACATATGCAAATCAATACATGTAATTCATCACTTAAACAGAATTAAGGACAAAAACCATATGAACATCTCAATAGATGCAGAAAAGGCCTTCAATAAAATCCAGCACCCATTTATGCTCAAAATTCTAGAGAAAATAGGGATCAAGGGAATTTAACTTTGTAAAGACCATCTATGCCAAACCCTCAGCTAGTATAATACTAAATGGAGAAAGGTTGAAAGCATTTCCACTGAACTCAATAACAAGACAAGGCTGCCCACTTTCACCACTTTTATTCAATATAGTCCTCGAGATTCTAGCTGGAGCAATCAGACAGGAGGAATAAGAATAGGAAGAGAGGAAGTCAAACTATCCCTTTATGCTGATGCCATGATCCTATATCAGGAAGATCCAACAAACTCCACCAGAGAACTGCTAGAGCTAATAAACAGATTTGGCAAAGTAGCAGCCTACAAGATCAACACCCATAAATCAATAGCTTTCCTATATGCCAACAATAATAGGGAAGAAGAAGAACTTAGGAAATCAGTCCTATTCACAATATCCTCTAAAAGAATAAAATATTTGGGAATTAATCTAACAAGAGACGTAAAAGACCTCTACAATGAAAATTATCGAACACTGAAAATAGAAATTGCAGAAGACCTGAGAAGATGTAAAAGTGTTCCAAGTTCTTGGTTAGGCAGAATTAAAATAATTAAAATGGCCATTCTGCCAAAAGCACTATACAGATTCAATGCAATCCCCATCATAATACCAATGTCAATCTTATAGATATTTATAAAAGCAATTCTCAAATTCATTTGGAACAATAAGAAACCCAGAATAGCCGAAACATTACTAAGCAAGAAAGATGAAACAGGTGGTTTTGCAATAACAGATCTAAAACTATACTATCGGGCTGTAGTATTAAAAACAGCATGGGATTGGTATCAAAATAGGAATTAAGACCAATGAAATAGAATAGAAGACTCTGAGAAAAAGCCCCAAATCTTTAAACATTTGATCTTTGACAAAGGGGGGTCAAAATATAACGTGGAGGAGAGAGAGTCTATTTGACAAATGGTGCTAGACAAACTGGACAGCTACTTGCATAAAATTGAAATTAGATCCTTATCTCTCACCATGCACAAAAATCAATTCTAAATGGATGAAGGAATTAGGAATTAAGCCAGCTACCACACATCTGCTAGAAGAAAAATTAGGACCAACACTCCAGCATATGAGTGTTGGTAATGACTTCCTAAACAAGGATCCTAAAAAGAAAGAATTAAAGTATAAAATCAATGACCTGGGCTCTGTCCCCTTCCCCCACTCTGGGGGAAGTCTGCTCTTTTCCCTCTGCTTTATTTTCTGTAATAAAACCTGTCTACTATGAAAAAAAATAAATAAAATAAAATAAAATAAAATCAATGACCTGGCTTTTGATATCAAATGGACGGAGATGGAAAGAATTATGCTAAGTGAAGTATCCCAATCTGAGAGTCTCAAGGGCCGAATGGTTTCTCTCATATGTGGAAGCTAGAATACATGGGGAAGCAGTAGGTTAAATGGCTAAACTAATAATATCCTCAAACTGTATGATTGTCAGCATAATAGGGGGATGGCACCCTAGGATACGGGGAGGCATAGGGAGGGGGAGGGGTGGCGGAGGGTATTTGAAGATCTCCTAGGATACTGGAGAGTGGGAATATAGGCGAACCATCTCAGAAGCAGAGGTTATTACCCCACAAGATACCCATGCAAGAGTTCTCCTGGGGGTAACTGCAACAGGTGAAATTCAAGGTGGTCATCCATGTTTGGGCATTACCCCTGGATAACTGTGTATATATACTTTGGTTATTGATGGTCTGAAAAATAAAAATAAATAAAATAAAATAAGTGACATGAAAAAAAAGTTTCTGTACAGCCAAGGAAATAGTCAAAAGAGTCAAGAGACAACCTACAGAATGGTAGAGAATCATGGCCTGTGATCCCTCTGACAGGGGACTAATATCCAAAATTTATATAGAACTCAAAAAACTCAATAACAAAAACACAAACAATCCAATCAATAAATGGGCCAGAGAGCTAAACAGAAACTTCTCAACAGAGGACATTGAGCAAGCCAATGAATACATGAGAAAGTGCTCTAAATCACTAGCAATAAGAGAAATGCATATCAAAACTACCTTAAGATTTCACCTCACTCCAGTCAGATTGGCAAAGATAAAGAATACGAATAATAACAAATGCTGGAGGGGTTGTGGGGAGATAGGAACACTAGCACACTGTTGGTGGAATTGCAGACTGGTCCGAATGCTCTGGAAAGCAGTCTGGAGACTCCTCAAAAAGTTAGGAATGGATCCACCATATGATCCAGCTATCCCTTTTCTGGGTATTCTCCCAGAGGAGTTAGAATCAGCACATTACAGCAACACAGCAATATCCATGTTCATAGCAGCTCAATTTACAATAGCTAAATTGTGGAACCAACCCGGGTGCCCCTCACTTGGTTGAATGGATCCAAAAGTTCTGGTACATATATACAATGGAGTTCTACTCAGCTATTAGAAGCAATGATATTGCATCTATTGAAGGTAAATGGATTACTTTGGAAGAAATCATGCTGAACAAAGTTAGTCAAACCCAGAGAGTCAAGGGCCAAATGGTGTCCCTCATTTGTGGGGCTGGACCTAAACCCATTCTCAGGAGTAAAGTAGACAAACTCATGTTCTATGGAGAACAAAAATGCAAAATGTTAATATATTTATGTGATACTGTACTGTTGCAATATATTTCATAAGATATTTGAACAAGCAATACTGCATGCCTGTACAAAAATGTAAATGTTTAATCCCATTGTCAAATATTTTGAATAACAAGGGATGATAGGAAGGGAGGAGAAGGGGAAATGACTGCTCAGGCAACTTTGTGAAATACTGTCTCAAAATTAAAAGCAAAAAGGGCTGGGATTATAGTCAATGGTGGAGTACCTCAACAAAAAGAAAAGAAGATGGTTTCTAAGCTCATTTTATAATTACATTATTTTTATTCAGAAATTTATTGATACTAAGAAATATATTCATAGTGGCCACAGGTAACATCATTAGCCAGACTGTCATTTACATTTTTGCTGCAGACTGGGAGATCTTGAGTAGTAAGAAGGGAGGTTAGAAATAACCTTCTGCCTGTCTTGTCTCTCCAACAGAAGGGATTTCAAGAAAATTCTCAAACAAAAAGCTTCCCTTTTCTTCTGCTCTGTACAGAGCTCTCAGGCTCTGTGAGACTGAGCGAGTAGCTCTTGGGATAATAAGGCAATGACTTGTAGTATGAACTGCTGTGCTTATTGTAGCCCCTAGTGATATGTTCAGGGCTGTCCAAGTCCTAATATGAAAGTCTAGCTCTTGTACAGGCCTTTTGGGCAGAGCATCATGATGCCATGAGCTCCAGATGTTGGATATGGAACTACAGGATTTGTTTGCCCAGCTGGATTTCAGACTTGCTTTTGTCCCAGCCCTTCCTTCTACGACCCTTTTTTTCTAAACGGAAATGTATACTATGAGCCTTTGTATATTGAACATATGTAACATCAATTGATTTTTTACATAATGACAGTGTGCCTCACCTGTCAAAGGATACTGTGGGCTTGAACTATTGAGCAATCTTGGAATTTTTAAAACTATGAGGACTCTTGAAAATGTATTTTGTACTATGAGATTATCTTGAGCTTTTAGGGGCCAGGGGCAGAATGTTATGGTTTGGATGAAAGGTGATCTGCTAAAGCTTGTGTTAGACTATCCAGGAAGGCTGAGGTGAAATGATTGGGTTTTGAGACCCTTACCTCAATCAGTGAGTTGACCCCTTGCTGGGATTAACTGGTAACTGAAGGCTGGTAGGCTGTGGCTGGAGGAGGTGAGCCACTGGGGTATACATATTGTATCGGGCATGGAGTTTCTCGCTCTGCTCCCTACAGCCAGGCCATCTGTCATGTTTTGCCTCCTCTCAACCCCCAAGGAATTTGCTGGCCTTCTATGGACTAAGACCACAGAAACTGTGAGCCCCCAAATAAACTTTCTTCCTTAAAAAAAAAAAAAAGAAAATCTAGCTCTACCTTACGAGGACCTAACAGAATCAAAGCTGCAGTTGGAGTCCTAAAAAGAAGAAACTCAAGTCTGCAGATATTTCAATAGGCTTGCCCTAAATTTAAAATCTTCTGCTGAATATTAGCAATGTGGATACCACCTTTTTGGATAAAATAAAATGAAAAAAAAATGCAACTGAAGCTAAGAGGAGGGTGGCTATAAAAGAGTGAACAATATTTGGTATTAGGTGATAATTGCCATCATGGCAATGTATTGACAAAGATTTTGGATATATTTACCCACTCTTGCCTTTCTCTGACCAAGGTATAAATTATCATGTTTACTTAATCCAAATTTTCATCAAATCACTGGTTATATAGCATGTGTCTTAGCTTATTTCAATGCAAGAATTTCAGATATATATATGTGTATGTGTGTAAATGTTCCTTTTTCTGTCATTACTTTCTGCTCTTGTCTTTATTCTTTGCTTCCTTATGCTGTGACTCTTTAAAAATATATAGTGTAATCATTTTAATTAATTTCTTGTCTTTAAAAAATTTATTGATATTTATACTTAAGAAATGGAAAAATAGAATAATTATTTTTCCACCCATGTACCTACACTACTTTTAGTTTTAATTATGAATTTAACTATTGAATAAAAATGAAAAGAACAGCATAAAAACTGATTTTAAAATAGGATAAAGAATCAGTTAAAAAGTAAAAGATATAGAGGGCAGAAAGAAAAGTTTTAAAATCCTTACAATTACCCAAAGAAATGTCAATAACAATATGGATTTAAATTTTTAGCTAAAATTTGCAATTATATTTCCAGAAAAATTTTCTGGTATTAAACTTGACCTTATTACTGAAGCACTTCACCATGTATCTAGGAAAACTGACTCAAAATAGCCCTAGATAATAAAAGCATAGGGAGAAAGCCCTTTCTAAAGGCGAAAAAAATCATTTGCTACAAGACATTTTGATAGTATCATACATTCAAGGCCACAATAGAATACTTTTTTAAAATAAATTCAAGGAACAAAATTTTAACATTTTTTAAAAATACACTTTTCAGCAGAGAAAGCACACATAGAGAAGAAGGTAATGAAGCAGAAGAAATCTGAACACAATTTAATTTTTTGGTACTACTGTAGAATGAATCCAGTTCTTCTGCATATTAGGAAAGTACCACAATACAATCTTAGCACCAAATCAAACTCAGTAACTACGAGTAAACAGCTAAAATGTGGTAGTGAGGATATATTACCTGCTCATATTATTTGACTTTATAAAGCATTTACATGTCTGTACAATAAAAATACTACCACATAAGATTAAATTACAAATGAGACAAGGGAAAAATTTAAAATTGATGGTAAAAGTAAGTATTTATATGTATATAATTTTCACTTTTAAAAATATGTAATAGATACACAATGACTCAGTGACTTTTGAAGAAAGTACATGGAATTCAAAGCAAAAGTTTGGTAGATGATAGACAAAAATAACTTCATTCTTCAGAACTTTTATTATTATTTTGAAGTTTTATTTTCTGCATTTCTAAATTGGTGCACTTGAGTTGTACATAATGATGGGATTTATTTTTACATATAGAACTTTTATTATTGTTAGTAATTGTGAGATTGTTGCTTGAAATCATTTAATATAACTTATAGAAAAGTATCTTAATATATTAATGATATTAGAATAATCTCTCACTTTAAAAGAAAAGAGACATAAATTACACTATCAAGAAATGAGAAAGCCTTGTCAATGAATTTGAAATTGGGAAATATCAATATTAACTGGAACTTGGAATTAGAAATAACAATATAAATCAATACTTTTTGCTTTTTTAGTAGCAAAGAGCATACCTAGTGCCCTGGTCTTCATCGTCCATTAGATTCTTATTTGTATGTTTGAGTATTTCCTTGGACCTGAAACTAGTCTTATCATGGAACATAGTTTAACTATAGCTTTCAGAAATAACAAAAATTTCTGTCAATTTAAACAAAAATGTATATTATCCAGTGCAGTATAGTCATCAATATTCTAACCTTTGTTCTAATTTTGTTTGTCTTAATTTCAGTCTGCTTCAGATAACATTCCATTCCTACAAAAGGGAAACATTATCAGGTTATTTCCTCTTAAAATCTACTTATTGCCTTCTTCCTATCTGGCTAACTGTGGACTAATAAATCCAGTGTCTGATATGGGGACATGCGTTTTGGGGGCAGCATGAAGATATGATGCAATGATCCAGGGAATTCTAATTTGACTTTCCAGTTATAAACTTGGTTTGAAACTTTACTGTTGAACATCTTATTAAAACCACTCTTTCTTTCTTAGGGCATTTTGTGTTTTCTTCATGTACTACCTACTTCTTGGAATTTCTGCTCCTCTGCCCAGCCAGCCTCTGGATAACCAGGAAGATACTCCCGAGCACTTGATTACTGAGTGTATGTTTATTTTCTCAATGGCCATCTTTGAAAAGACCTAAGACACCTACATTGTTTCTTATGTGTTCATCATATGGTCTCTCTAATCTGCTGACATTATTTTCTTTAAACATACCCTTACACTTCTAAATATATGCCACATAATTATCACAGCTTTCAAAAGAATTACATCTCTCATCCTTCTCTTGGTCTTTCCAACCTCATTTATCAACTAAAACTGAGAGTGATCTAAGGATTAAAATACCAATCTTCAATCAAATCCATTGCAAGTGCATTTTAGTAGGTCTGATATATCTTTTTGGATTAAGGGAATAGTGAATGCATAGTGTCTTGGGTCATCAGAAAATATTTAACTAAAATTTTCCCAATTAAATGATCTATATATTTTGATGTGTTTTACCATGGACTATATTAGTGCTTTTCCAAGATCTGATTTTTCATTACATTTCTTGGGAATTGTTCCCTTTTGTATCCGGATTGTCATTTATTAACCAAACTCAGCAAGAGAAAAGCAAATGTTTCACCTTTTTTGTGATTTTATTTTTGTAGTATGGGAGGGAGATCAAACTTTGCCTCATGCATGCGAGGCAACTGCTCAACCACTGAGTTACATCCCCAGTCCTGTTTGCCACTTTTCCCCATTGATCATTATTATTCAATATGAAATAAAATCATGAAGCCTTTGTTGCTATCATGCAAACTAGAAATTATTTCCTTAACTGATGATTTATCTTTATTTCCAGAGGGAAAAGAATGAAAATCGAATATTATTTCTTCATTTTGAGTTTAATCTCTCTTCTTACTTTATAGGGACTCAAGACACTGCACTTGGGACATGGTCTTAAATCTCTAGGTAATAATGTATTTTCTTCTCCAGGAATGTTCTATAGTTGCAAAAAGCTTTTGGACCCAGTGTAGGAAAATGTTTTGTTTAATTATATCCTGTCTTTTGTTGTGTTTGTTAGTGAAAATGTCGTACTTCCTACTAATAAGTTACTAGAAAGATACAAATGGCACATAATTGTGAAGTATAGCTACCAGTAATATGATATTGTAACTCTTGCTTTTATTTAGGAAGCAAGTACACAATATTTTACAGTACACAGTGTCAAAAGAAAATATAAATGACAAGTTTTTTTTACAATTAAATTTCTGATCCTGTCTGTCCACTTGTAACAGTAGAAAATACTATAGTTGATTATATTTATGTTTTATCTGAAAGTCAGCATAAGTGAAATTTAGAAAAACTTTCTTATTTGAATATTTACTTTATAGGAATATAAATGTAAAAACACCAAGACAATGAATTAGTATCTAACTTTCTATTCAATACACAAAAGGATTAATGAAACATTCCCAATAAATTATTCTTCATTGTGAAGCAACAAATTCAGCACATACATATGCCAGGGAAAACAAGATGAATGAGAACGAAGTTCCATCACATAGAAGAATATGATCTATAAATGTCCAATTATAATCGACATAAAGCTGTGGAAAATACAATAATAATGGTATAAAAAGACAGAATGTCTAGAAAAAGATTAATATGACAAAAGGTTAAAACATCCAGAGAATATAAAGAATAAAGTGAGTTAAAATGAAAGTTATCATGTGAAAGATGTTAACATCAACTAATCATCGGAAATCCAGTTTAAGACTGGATGTCTTAAACAATTTCTTATAGTTCTGGAGGACAGGGAGTCCTACATCAAGGTGCTAGTCAATTTGATTCCTGTAAATGCCTCTCTTCCTGATTTGCAGATGGCCACATACTCCCTGTGTCTTCTGAGCGCTTTTCTTCAATATGTACAGGTAGGGAGAGAGAACGATATCTTTCCCTTCTTAAAAGACCACTAATCCTATCAAATTAGGAGCCTATCTTTATAAACTAATTTAACCTTAGTTGTTTCTACTAACTGAACCCTTAAAAATGGTTAAAATGGTGGTTTTTATTTTATCACAAGAAAAAGTGGAAGATGCACAGATGGAATAGAAGAGATGATCTCTAAATGCTGCCCAGGACCACTTTGTTGGTGTAAGACTAAGGAAAGTACTTTCAAGATTTGAAAAATGAAAAGGCTAGGCAAAGGAAAATAGAAGGTAAGTAAGTGGGGATAAAGGGTTGAAAGGCCATTCACCCACAGGCAATAGGTGATGTAATGATTTCTTAAAGATAGTTTTAAATATACTCCTTCCCTGTGCATGTATTGCCATTCTCTTATGTGGACTAACTTTTGTTTAAAAGGCATCTTAGGGGCTGGAGCCGTGGCTTGGTGGTTAGGGTGCTTTCCTGGCATGCAGGAGCACATGAATTCAAACCCCAGCATCTACGTACACAACTGTCAGAGCAACGAAAGCCATGTTAAGAACTCAATAAAAATATATTCTCTCTCTCTCTCTCTCTCTCTCACTGTCCTTCTCTCTCTTTTTTTAATAAAAGTTATTTTAAGCTGAAAAAGATAATATTCTGAGAATGATTTTGGCATTATCATAAAATTTACTTGAATAATCCTCAGTCCATTCACTAGCTTCCATACCATCTCCATCAACTCTGCATCCATGCATTTTTACCTTCCTTATACAAAATGGGACCTAAAAATTTAATAAAAACTACTTTACTCTGCTGGCAGAAGTGTTGAATGGTTATTCCTCAGTTATTCTTTTCTAAAACGTGTGCAGGTTTCAGGATGACAGCAACATGCACACTAAAAGTGTGTGTCCCTGCTCTTGCTTTAGAGGCTGTTTACTGGGTGAGGTAATCAGGGTTGGCCCATTTCTTTTTGCCATTGATTAATTTTGTAGTAAGTGAATGGCCCAACTTTCATCAATGAAAATAAAGAAATATCTGCTGGGAAATTACTGAAGAAGATTTTCATTTGTGCTCAAAAGTGAAGTAGGAGCAATAACCTCTTCTCACTCTCTTCTTTTTTTGTTGCTAGTATATGAGAATATGAGTTCTAGAGTTGAGCAGACATGATGCAGCCATGAAATGAGATACTGTTAAATTATTGTTAAGATATTGAGAATCACTAACAGTGAGATAATGAAAGAACTGGGTTCATGCTAGAACTGGGTTCATATTGACGCCTGTGATGTGGATGTCGGGTTCGTGTCCTCTCAGAGTCGAAGAATGAAACCGAGGGTCACCAAGGCAAGCAGAGTAAACAGAGCTTATTTAAGAAAAGAGAGAACAGGGCAGACTTCCCTCATGTGGGGAAGGGAGCAAAGGGCTCATCCTGGGGTTGAGTTTGTCTCTTATATATGCTATCTTT
>PVKS010034346.1:0-20987 GCA_004027875.1 Aplodontia rufa | reverse complement strand
GTCTGGTCACTACCTGCCTGCAGCAAGAATCCTTCAGAAGGGTCCTGCCACAGCCACTCACCTGTGTCACTTTCTAGCCATGGCACCTGCATTGGCCTTCAGTGCCTTCAGTTTCCATTCACCCACGCTGTTTGGAGTGGAGACCCATCTCTCTGCCCCACCACGAGACCATGTTGCGGTGAGCCACTCACCTATCTTGATGGTGCTGAATGAAGTCTGCCCCACTTTAACCAGTATCGCTGGGTAACTTTTCCCTAACACTAGAGACTGGCCAGGGAAAGGGAAGAGGTCACATGGACACAGAGACCAGAGGAGGGACATGAAGCAATCAGGCTGGAGCAAACCCACTTTATTCAGTACCCAGAGGCCAACCCACCCAGGAAGGCCAGACCCATTCATCACACCGGAGGCCAGGGACATCATCCCCAAATGAGCCTCCCTCACAGTGACTCAGCTACCCCTGATGCACGCTCGGGGTGAACCTGGATGCTCTGCATCTACACACCCTGACCTCGCATCTGTACACGCAGTCTGGGTTCTTGTCACTTGGGACTAATCTACACACAATACTACAGACAACCACGCTACTGCTACGCCACGTGTTCTGTCACAAGTTTTGTAAAATCCACCTATCAGAGGAGACAGGAAGCGAGAAGCCAAAGATGAGCAAGGCAGAACAGGATGAGCCTGGAAGGTACCCTGGGGAGGAGGGACCTCTGGGGGCCAAGGGTCAGGAAGGTTCAGGGTTTCTGTCGGCACTGAGAGCCACAAGCTAGGAGGACAGAGGACAAGGAGGCGAAGTGGAGGACAGGGCTGTCAGGACCCCAAGGGAGGGATGCCCTCAGGGAGAGAGGACTCCACTTACTTTCTCTTCCCAAAGAGTTATGTCACAACCACACGTGATAACCCCAATGTGACCTTCACCAGTGTGTCCTGGGACCCTGCAGAGGCGCATCCAGCCCCCTGGGAAGGAAGGATGTTAACAGACCAGCCCACCCTGGGTAGGTGCAGTACTTGGTTCCCTTGAGGCCAGGCGCCCAAAGCGCCAGGCCCCAAGCAGTAGCCGGATGGAGATCAGGGACCATGGAGCCATCAGGCAAGGGCTGGGACATACTGGAGAGTGTATACCAGCACGAGCCTCTGCTAGGAACCAGCACATCCCTGAACACATTGACGCCCTGGGGGAAAATGGAAGCTGACACTGTGGACTTGGAACTAGGTACACAACCAAAGGCAGGGGCACCTGCGATGCTTCTCCCCATGCCCAAGCACAGCTGGTGCCAATGGAGGTGAGGATCCATCCATGATGGAAGGCGATGCCAGGTGGAGGGGCCCCGGGGGACAGGTGGGGCTGCTGCAGGCCAGCTGCGGAAGGTGGATCCTTCTGCTCTCACTCTGGGGACCCACCTGCTGAGCCAGCGCCATCACTGCAGGTGAGGGGAGAAGGGAAGAGAGAGAGGGAGAGACATGGACAAAGGCAGAGACAGGGAGACAGAGATACACAGAAAGAGACAGTGAGACACAGAGAGAGAGAGACAGACAGCTTCTGTCCTGGGCACAACCAACCCAGAAACCTGTGACTGGAGTCCCACCAACACCAAGCCCCAGCCCTGTCTCCCCAAGGTTAAGCCCATCACCAGGTCACTGCAGCAGCTGGGCTGAGCTGGCTAACGAGTTCTGCTAGAGATAGACTGAGGCCTCACAGGTAGAGCTGCTGGCTCTGGCATGGTGGGCCTAGGTGCAGGTCCACAGGGGTTGCTGGGAGTCTCAGGCTTAGTCCAGGCCTCATGGCAGAGGGTGAGGGCTAACACCAAGAGGGTACCCCACATGCTCCTGCACTCGTTGCTTCCACATTTGGGGTGCAAACACCCCATCCACGAAGGCCAGGGATGCCTGGTGCCCTCCTCAACATCAAACTCTCCTGGGCCATCTTCCTTGACCACCTGTTCATTCCCAAAATCCAGCCCAGAAGGCCACAGCATGTAAGGCAGGCTGTGGCTGCAGGCTTCTCTGGGCTGGTGGGCCCCTTGGTTCCCTGCCTCAAGCTCTGAGCCTACCCCCAGGGACCTGCGCCTCTCACTGACCCCCACCCACAAACATACCTGCAGCAGCATGCTGAGCCCTAGGTTACGGTGTTTTTTCTCCAGTTCCGACACCGCCTGCAGGAGGGACTGGAACCGCTCAGCAGGGTCAGCCTGCTCATCTTCCAGGGTGCCCTCATCCTTTCCCGCCTCCTGCAGAAAGTGCTGCTCCTCCTCAGCAAAGAAGGCCCGGAGCTTCTTGTAGTCAGTCAGGGCCTTCTTTCTGCGGTCCATGACGTGGCCCTGCAGGTGGGTGGCAGAAAGGATCCATGTTGCAGGGCCCCCAAGGGAACTTCAGCCCACCTTTCACCAGTGCATGTCCCTTCTCAAAGAATGACACCCCATGATACGTTGCCTGGGCATTGCGAATAAAAGGCACAAGTGTGAGATCATCTGTTCCCCTCTCTCAAAGCAGATTAAAACCCATAGGAAAGGTGATCTCTGCCAAGGTCTGAGTGCATCCCCCAAGGTTCAGTGCAGAGAGGAGAGGTGGTGGGCTTTGCTTCTACGTAATTAAAAATGTGAAACCTGGAGAAAATGGTCATGGGTTTTAATACATATGAGGAAAAGCCATCTATGATAGCTTAAGTTAATGTGTAGTTGTGCTGGCAAGGAACTGAAAAAACTATAGTGTGAGGTCACCTTGGGGGACAGCACCGTGGAGGGCCTCAGATGAATCAGACAAGTGCCATACACTGAATGGTGCATCCCCCAATTCCATGACCATGACTTTTAGCCTCCAGAACTGTGAGCAACAAATGTCTGTTTTCAGGCCCCCTGGTTTGGTGTCCTGTTCCAGCAGCCAGGACACTTGGCAAATCACTACACATAAAAGGTGTGGAGGAAAAGCAAATCCCTGCTCACCTTGGCTCAATTCCATTGGAAACCACCCTGGAGCTCATGAAATCCACACAAAGGCTCCAGCCAGCCAAGTGGAGCAGCTGCCTGGCTCATTCCTAGTAGCCAGGAGGCCCAAGCCTATCACATGCCCCCAACTTGCCTTCCACACAGCAGCCGCTGACTCTGCCTGGCCATGCAGGTCCCGGGCATCGTTCAAGTCCTTTCTCATGATTTCCACAGACCCCTTGTTCTCCTGGGAGAGAGAAGCTGGTAACTGGAGTATGGGTAGAATGCCTGGGGCCCCAGCTCAGTGCAGGGAACCTCACACCTGCCAATTCCAGAAAGTCTCACTGTCTCAGAAATAGCCCCCAAGCACATAGAATCTGGCAGCAGATACCATGCAAGAAATGAAAAGGGCCACAGGCACCAAAGAGCAACAGAGTGCCCTGGCAAAAGGCTCCCCGCATTTCACCCTTCTCAAAAGGAACTGGGTAGCAGCTAAGGCAGCTCTTTAGGCCATGTTTGGAACCCCATGTTCTTAAGCGGGCCACCCTTAGCTTAAATTGTGTCCATACCAAAGGCCCACCTGGCCTCCTCTGTGCTCTGTCTGGCTCCTTTTGGGGTTATTCTGGCCAGAAAGAGGAAACTGATGGCACAACAGCCCAGTCACACCATAGTACAGGCCACCTACTCCATGATGGGGTTGGAGTGCAGCCACCAGCCCCTAACTCTACCATCTCCACTGTGTGCAGACAGGGAGACCCCAGGACTCAAACTCATGGTGTATGGTCCCCAGAAGGGGCTGTTAAGCATCCATGCAAACACACAAAGCTGGTCTGTCTCTTCTCCACTGGGCAAGGTCCAGGTAATGTTGTCTTTGGTTCCCAGGGACCTGACTATTCTCAAAAATAATGGCCATGTCCCCCATGCACTTCCCAAAAGGGAGTCTCCAGGGCCCCAGGCCCAGCTATGAACAGACTCTGAAGGTGGGTTTCTGCCCAGTGGCAAGTGGCACCTGCAATGGCCAAGACAGAAAGTGGAGAAGGTTCCAGAACTGGGTGGATGGTAGGAACCTCGGTGGGCTGCAGGAGGCACACCGGAAAGAAGGCCTAGTCCCCAGGAGTTTAGGGCTCCATCAGCAAAGGGGAAGAGTTTGGTGCACCTATGTCACACAGGGACATGCAATAAGAGGAAGGGTAGACCCACAGGATGCGATGAGGCCTCTGAGCGCTGGGCCAGTAATGAGGATACCATTAAGATTAGAAGGATGAAGAAAAAGACCTGGTCTACGGGTGGTGGAGAATCGGGAACTGAAGCATTGCTGGGTCAAGGGCCGCATTGGGCGGGGGAGTAGGGTGAGGAATGGGCATCCTCTGGAGGAGGAGGATGGAGGGACAGGGCGGGGTCCAGTAGTGAGGACAGGAAGAGCAGCGGGAGGGTCTGGGCCTCTCACCAACCCAGGAGGGCACAGCGATCCGTGGGGTCCATGGGGTGGAGAGGGCGCTGGGAACCTCGGATGGATAAGACACAGTGTTCCCCTCTCTCCCTACCGGCGCACCTTGCCGCGCAGCGCCTTCCTCCAGCGCGGCTCCCACTCGGGCGGCTCCGGGCCCGCGGCCATGCGGCAGGCGGCGCACAGCGGATCCCCGTCCGCGCGGCACAGCAGCTGCAGCGCGGCCTCGCTGGCCGGGCCGTCGCGCGCGGGCCCCGCCGCCGCCTCCTCGAGAGCCAGCAGGCGTCGGCTGAGCGGCGGGCGGCCGGGTTCCACTGCGCGCTGCCAGCAGTCGTCAGCGCACTCGGGACAAGGGAAGGGCCCGTCCTCCTCTGCCCAGAAGCGCACCACGCACGCCCGGCAGAAGCGGTGGCCGCAGTCGGCGCGCACGGGCTCCCGGGGCGCGCGCTGGCATAGGGCGCAGGCGGCCTCGGCGGGGCCGGCGGGGAGCTCCAGGGCTGCGGGCGGTGGGGCCGACGAGGGCGCGGGCGGCTAGGACGCGGGACGGCCGGGAAGAGGCCGGAGAGGGCAACCCACCGCGGGCTGCTGATGACGACCGGGACCAGGGCGACGCTGGCGACGCGGACTACGCCAAAGCCGGGAACGCGCGCGCGGGGCGGGGTCCTGGCAGCCGCGCGCTCCTCCATCCGGGTCCCAGCAGCGGCGTATTCCAAGGATCCTAGCGCGGGAGAGCTCCCGAAAGCCACTAGCAAGGGTCCTGGGTCCTGATAACCGAGACCTCCTACCCAGGTTTGGCAGAAGTGCACCGCAGCGTCCGGGTCCTAGCAGCGGTGCCCGTCCCTGTCCAGTCTGCGGGCTGGTCCACGTCCTTAAAATGTGAAATCTTAATGGGACTCTCTCACTTTTTCGTAAATGAATAGTGAGCGAGAGAGGAACATTTATTATTTGAAGATTCCATTTTTTAAAAGTTGTTTTGCAAGCTGCCAGGATGTGAACGACACGTGTGGGTGGGGGCGAGGCAAGAAAACGACCCGCCTGGGCCCTCCCGTAGCGCACCAGTCCTCCTGCCCCCCACCCCTTGATTGTGCCTTTAGTGAACTTTCCCTGCGTGGTCGCTTCTTGCATGCATGCGCCCCCGCTTGGGCCTCTCTCGAATGCACTTGTCCTGCCCTTACCCTCCCCAGGGCATCTGCCCCGGGTGGATATGTCTTAAGAGGATGGGCCTGGATGCGCCCTCTGGTGAACTCGTCCCATGTACCCTGTTCAGCATGCATCTGCTAGCTGGGCCTGCCCCACTTGCACCCATCCTGGGTGGTGATGGATATGGAAAATTACCAGAAGCCACTCAGCCAGGCTGCAAACCCCCTACTTACTTAGGTCCTCATCAGAACCTTTTGTCTCTGGACCCTTATCAGAGAATTCCACACACTACTGCAAAACCCAGTTTAACCAGAAAACTTGCACCTTGGCCCCCTTCCCCTGCTCATTCCTTCTATATCTGACCCAGGCTATAAGCAGTAGGTGGGTCCCAGACTTCATTGGGCCCCCCTCCTCAGGTTTCTGTGTTACTGTTGAGCCACTGCTCTCCTATCTCTGTCTTTGCTTCATTTTGTCTCTTTCCTTACAGGAGTGCACTCATCCCGTGCGCCCATCCCATGTGCCCTGTTCAGCGTGCACCGCCTGGCATGGGCCTGCCCCTCTTGCACTCTTCCCACTTAGACCTTCTGAGTGGGCCCTCTTTTCTTGCACTAGTTCTCCCCAGACCGGGTTTTCTTTGTGTGTGCAGGGCAAAATCTTTTTTTTTTTTTAATTTTGAAAACAAACATGCAGCTTTTTAAAAAGCTGTCAATTAAAGCTACATAGTTTTTAGTTTTAAAAAAAATGAGTCTTTTATTCCATTCAAGTGCAAGTTATTCCGCGATACAGTTTGTTTTTGTGGTGTGTGCATGTTTAAATCAGGAGTACTTTTGGAAATGCATTACATGAGTAGTTGAAAGTGAACAGCAAACCAAAGTTACTTTTGTGTAGTGGTGGCTAGAAGGCTTCCATCCCAGCCTGATTTGTCCACTGAACCAGGAATGTTTTGGAAGGAAAGTGAAACCAATAATTAAGCTAACTATTGATAAAAAGTCAAATTCTGTGGTGGGGTCCAGTTACCAATACATAGTTGAGACCACCAAAGCCCAGAGTAGAAAAGAAAAACAAGTTTATTTTGGGGACAGAAAAGAGAAGAAACAGGCTGGTGCACCAGGGCTGCTTTCCCAAAGTAAAGTTCAGAGGACAGCAGCCACGAGTAACTCAAGCAGGCTGTTTTTAAAGGTGAAAACCACAAAAATTTTGGCAGACTTACAAGAGGAGTGTTCTTCCAAGAAATGCAAACAGCAAACTCCAGTTTATCTATTTCAGGCTGCATCTGGTGGGTTAGCAGGGCAGGTTAGGTGGGGAGCTAAACTATCCATATCTGAAACCAGCAGCTTGTGGGGCCTCGGAGGAATGTGTTGCTTCACAGAAATGGTCGTAATGACCTTAACTCATGACCACATTATTTTGTTTCAGGTATTTCTGTCCATTTACCACAGTCAACACAACTCAAAGATTTTATTCATAACCATTTTGGCTTGTTTGATCTTAACTAGATATATTTGTTTTATATCAGGGGGTCTCTACCCTTTAACAATTCCATATTCAAAGGGTCAAATACATTAAGGGTTTTTATCTATTTAGTGAAATTGCCTTTCCAAGAGATGGTAGCTGTTTGTGGATGCCTGTTTCATATCACCTTACCAAATATAGGCATTACAGTTAGGAAGCCATTGATAAGATGTTTGAATTTATTTATTTATTTAATTTATTCATTCATTCATTCCAGGGATTGAACCTAGGGTTGGTTAACCACATCCCCAGCCCATTTTTTAATTCTTTAATTTGAGATTGGATCTTGCTAAGTTGCTTAGGGCCCCCATAAGTTGCTGAGGCTGGCTTTGAACTTGGCCATCCTTTTGTCTCAGGCTCCCTAGTGTAAGATGTATGTCTTTTCTGTCAAACTTGAAAGATGTAATGTATAACCTACTACCTCCATTTTATCCCCCTTCCCCTTTGAAGATAGTAATTCCCTCACCTGTGTACACCCACCTCTTTCCAAGGACCCCTTCCAGTACCCAGCCATCTTCTTCCAGTGAACTTGGAATCACTACTACCCTCGCCACCGTGTGCAGCGACCCCCACCCCCATTCTCTCCCAGTCGCTGCCTACTCCCTCTTTGCACCTGCCTCCACCTAATCATAGCCAATCTCGAAGACTGTGCATATGAGCACCTCCAATTAGAGCAAAGGGCAGTGTTGCATCAGGTTGAAATTAAAACCCCCTCGCTTCCTTGCTAGGTGTGCATTTTTCTTTTACCCTTTGGCTGAAGTAAAATTTCTACCTTGCTCACCCACACTCGACCATGTGTTTGATTTCGTTTATAACACTAGGTACTGGGATTACAGGGGGATACCACTGCACCCTGCTCTGGTGAGATGTTTTTAAAGTCCCTAATTTTTTTAGAAATATATGGGAACTCCTTGCTATTTCTTGTCTTTTTCTTTTCCTTTTTTATTAAGGAGTTGAGATGTATAATCATAAACGCATATAAAGTAACAGCATGATATGTACTAGATTCTAAGCCAGAGTTCCCCTCACATCGCCCACACCCCAGTCTCTTGATTCTTCTATATTTCACCACTACAACAGATATAAATGTCCTTATATATTTACATATATATATATATTTGTGAATTTTACAGAATTAAATGATTGTATAAGTATTATTTGGCTTCTGGTGGCGGGCATAAAGAGTATACGACATTGTTGTTTGTCTCCCTAGATCCCTCCCTATCCTCCCTCCCTCTCTACTCCTCCATCTCTTCCCTTCCCCCTTACTCCCCCATACCTATCTATTGTTCTCCTAGATTATGTGTTCCTATGCCTTTCTAATACATAAGTTAAATGACTTTTCACCCAAGCCTGGGTTTTGCTCTACCCTCCGAAAATGAGGGAAAACATTAGACCCTTGACTCTGGGTTTGGCTAACTTCCCTCAGCATGATTTCTTCCATTGTCATCCAGTTACCTTCAAAATCTGCAATATCATTGTTTCTAATAGCTGAGTACAATTCTTTTTTTTTTTTTTAAGAGAGAAGGACAGTGTGAGAGAGAGACAGAATCAATTTTTACTGACTTTTTCACATGGCTTTTGTTGGTCTGACACTTAGTTGTGTATGTGGGTGCTGGGGTTTGAACCCGTGTACTTGCACATGCCAGGCAAGCACTGCAACTGCCGAGCCACCACTCCAGCACCTAGAATTCCATTTTATATAAATATAAATATATATAAATATATTATATAAATATAAATAAATATATCACAGCTTTTGGATCCATTCATCCAGTAAGGGGCATCTGAGTTGCTTCCACAATTTAACTGTTATTGAGCATCTGTGAACATTGATTTTGCTGTGTCACTCTAATGTGCTGATTCTAGCTCTTCTGGGAAAATACCCAGAAGAGGGATTGTTGGATCGTATGGTGGATCCATCTCTGATTTTTTGAGGAGACTTCACACAGCTTTCCAGAGCAGCTATACCAGTCTGCAGTTCCACCAACAGTGTGCTAATGTTCCTATCCCCCCCCCCAATGCCTCCAGCATCTGTTACAGTATATATTCTTCATCTTTGCCAATCTGAGGTAAAGATGACAGGGTCATGAGGGGAAAGGATGACAGAGACCTGGGGAGAAGGATGACAGAGCCCTAAGGGGAAGGATGACATGGCCATGAGGGGGAAGGATGACAGGGTCTGAGTAGAAGGGTCACAGGATCCTGAGGGGAAGGATGACAGTCCTTCAGGAGAAGGGATGACAGGGCCCTGAGGGAAGGATTACTGAGCCCTGAGGTATGAATGAGAGGGCCCTAATGGGAAGGGTGTCAGGGCCCTGAGGAGAAGGATGACAGGACTCTGAGGAAGACCCTGAGGGGAAGGAATGACAAGGCCTTGAAGGAAGGATCATAGAGCCCTGTGGTGAAGGGATACCAAGCACTGAGGGGAAGGAAGACAAGACCCTGAGGGGAATGGATAACAGGCCCTGAGGGGAAGGATGACAGGATTCTGAGGAAGACCCTGAGAGAAAGGGATGACAGGGCCCTGAAAGAAGGATGATAGAGCCCTGAGGGGACATATGACAGGACCCTGAGAGGAAGGATGACAGGGCCCTGAGGGAAGAATAACAGAGCCCTGAGGGGAAGGATGACAGAACCCTGGAGGAAGGACTACAGAGTCCTCATGGAAAGGATGACAGGGACCTGAGTGAAGGGATGACAGAGCCTTGAGGGGAAGGGTGACAGGGCACTTAGGGGACGGGATGAGATGACCCTGATGACCCTGTCTATGAGTAACCATCTCACTTCTGACTTCCCATGGTCATTGCTCTAAGTGTGTTTGTGTGTGCCCTTATCTTCTCTTCTTAGGACACTAGTACCATGGGGTTTTTGTCAGCCTTTTATTTCCTCTTTAATGATCATATCTCCAAGTATGGTCCTGTTCTCAGGTGTGAGAGGTGGGACTAATAACTGAATTTCAAGGTAATACAATCCAGTCGTAGCAACCCATTCCCCCAGCACATTGGACAAATACCACCAGTGTGATTTGGATTATTTTGATTTTCCTGGGACTTTCCCAGCACACTGAAGGTTTGTGTAGTTTTCTTTTCTTTTTAAGAGAGAGGGACAGTGAGAGGGCACAAGAAAAAGAAAGAATCAACTTTATTTTAGTTTTTCATTTGGCTTTCATTGCTTGGACACTTTGTTGTATATGTGGTGATGAGGTTTGAACCCATGTCCCTGCACATGCAAAACAAGCACCAAAACCACTGATCCACTGCTCTAGCCCTAGGTTTGTGAAGTTTTGAGATCATAATACTGAGCTATTGTGGATGAAAGCCTTCTCTCTAGACATAGGACCCCATAGGATACCATAGGACATGTGGGTTAGCTGTACAGCCCTAGTACACTTCTGGTACGGGTGTCAGAGAGCAGGTGTTATGGGTTATTGCCCACACTATCCTCTGTCTGTCAACCCCTCCATGGTGAAGAGGATGCCAAGAGCCTGGCATTAGAAGGAGTTAGAGTGTAAATTAACCATGCCTTTTGTTTCCAGGTGCTTCAACATGTGGGGACCTTGCTGGCCCTGAAGGGACAGCCCTGGGCTAGAAAATTCCTACCAATAGTAAACAATTCACTGAGATAAGATATCCAAACTTACTAGTCAGAGCCCACACCCTCAAACATCTCCTCTCTGGGTGTCCCCCCTTGGAGACACTACACACACACCTCTCACCCCAGATCCAGGTACCCAATAATGTAGAGTAGCCCCAATGCCCAGAGTCTACAGAAATTATTAAAACTGGGCAGTCTAAGTATGCTTGCCCCCACCTTGCCTGTACCTTCCCGTGGAAACCCTAATAAAGGCTCCCCTGCCACCAGGCACATCCCCGTTCCTTCTGCTTCCTGACCACTCTGGTACTCAAACATTGTCCCCTATGGCTTGACGCTCCCCTTCTTCTTGGGAATTGTAATAACCTATCTTTTTGATGATGTTGACCTTCATGACAATCAGAGATTCTCCAAACAACAATATTTGTTTGGAAACAGCAGAGCATGTCAATGGAACACATGCAGCTTACTGAACTCTAGGGTATTCATGGAGGTTCGAAGTTCAGTAAAAAGAAGTCGTTACAGGTGAAAGGGGAGGAGGACCACATCAGATATTTTGTAACAGTAATCCTTGGTTATAATACTGTAGCAAAAGTGGTGTCAGCATGAAGATGGGCTGAGGACATTTTCTATGGGATGGCTGTGGTGGCCTCCATGTGAGGTATGATCCTGGCAGTCTTTGAGACAGTTTTTGTTATCAGGCTCTTGTGCTTGAGATCACTCCACCCCTTTCTGACCTCCCAGCTTTATTTATTTTTTCTTGGTTAGTGCTAGACAAGGGTGACTTCATTTTATTATGACAATTTTCACTGTGGCTTTGGTCTCCTGATCTGCTGGGCTGCCCATACCTGAATAATAATAATAATCATAAAATTATTTTTGAAAACAAGGACACAAAGCTCAAAGTGCACCAAGTCATGGCCAGGCTGCAGGCTCAGGTTTGTGGTAAAGTACCCAGAGGCCATTTGCATACCAAAGACTTATGTGGTAGACAGAAGGGACCAGGTTCCCAAATGTCCCCACACCCAAACAGACAGGTGGACTGGCTGCACAGAGGCTCCCAGGGAGAGTGCAGACTTCTGAGGCATCTAGGAGACTGACAGTTCATGTTCTGCTGATGTAACTGAATGTAACAGATGAATAATTCATTTTTTTAAAGAAAAGAAAGAAAAAGAAAAAGGTTAATTTTGACTTGTGGCTCTGGAGTCTGGGAGGTCCATGAACCAGGGGCTGCATCTGATGAGTTCTTCTTGCTGGTGGGGACTCTGAAGAGTTCCCAGGGATGCAGGGGAAGCATGCCAGGGGGTGAGGGTGGTTAACAAAGCCCTTCTAGCCATGTTTTAGTCACTGTGACCAAAGTACCCAACAAGAACAACTAAGACCCAGTGGCTCAGGAGGCTGAGGCAGGTGGATGGCAAGTTTGAAGCCAGCCTCAGCAACTTAGCAAGGCCCTAAGCAACCTAGTGAGACCCTGTCTCAAAATAAAAAGTGGGAGAGGGCTGGGGATGTGGCTCAGTGGCAAAGAGCCTCTGGGTTCAGTTCCTAGTACCAAAACAAAAACAAGCAACAAGTTAGAGGAAGAAACATTTATTTAGGCCTGTGGTTTCAGAGGTTCAGTACACAGTTGGCTGGATCCAAGGCAGAAGCATCATGGCAGACAGGCATGTATTCAACACATGGAGGGTGGAGGGCAGTTACAAAACACTATCCCCAAGGGCACATCCCCTGTCTCCTACCTCCTCCAACCTGCCTGTAGTCTTCTCTGAGTAGCCCATCAATGGACTAATCCACCTATGAGAACAGAGCCCTCATGATTCAATCCATCTTGGGCATGGCAGCACTGGGGACCAAGTCTTCAACACATTAGCTTTGGGGGACCATTCCAGATCCAAACCATAGCAAGTTATGATACATTTACCCATTAAAGGGTTCAGCCAAGAGGGCTGGATTATATCACAAAGGCCCCACCTCCAAATGCCATTAACATGTGACTCTAGGGAGTAAGTTTACAACACATGAAATTGGGGGGAGGGGACACATTCAAACCACAGCAGGGACTAATCTGGATTCTTTTCCCTACCTGAGCTACTCCAAAGTGAAGCTGTGGGCACTGACCAGGAAGAGAAGTGCAGTGTTTGCGGATGGGGAGGGCGTGCAGGAGTGCTGGGGCTCAGGGGTGCTGGGGTTACACAAGTGCAGGAAAGGAAGGGCCGGGCGCTGAGGGTTGCGGAGCACTGCAGGGACCCACCTCTCCCTACAGTATGGGCGGTCCCCGGGGGCTGATCTGGATGGTTCCATCCTACTGTACCCTGGCCACAGATCCATTAGCTGATGAGCCTTCTCCAGCTTTCCAAAGCTGCCCTTGGTAGGTCGCCCGGGCAGCGTCCCTCAGTTTTGTCCCTGAGTGTGGAGTTGTTGTGGGTCATGCGCATTTGTGTCTCAGTGCTTTGTCCCTGTCCTCGGCCATCCTCCCGCCTTCCAATGTGACGCAGGGATGCTGGGCTCTAGAGATGGGACCTGAAGAACCTAGGACAAAGGCCCGCAGGGTGCCCCTGGGGAATCTGGGCTTGTAGCCAACTGTGTCCACCCCCGCGTCCTTCCCGACGGTTGCTCCCCACTTCTCCTTTCGGCGCCTCTCCCGGTCCCACTCCCAGCCCTCCTCCCGGAGGACCAGTCCTTCTCTCCCTTTACCCCTGGGCGCTGCGCCGCTTCCCTCTGCGCCCCGCGTCTGCCCCGGCCTTTGCGGTCTACACAGCCTCTCCCGGGCATGCACAGGTTCTCGTAAAATCTCCCTAGGTCCGCCTGGATACGTCGCCTGGTTTCCGTATTTTCTCCAGATATGGCCAGGAGCTCTGGAGCCCCTTCCGACAGCCCTTACGATATTTAATCGCTGTTTTAGGGAGAGACACCCAGGATACCAAGCAGGGCGCGGGAAAGTCCCACGAGGAAGAACGTTTTATCGAAACCTAGAGCGCGGCGGCTTCGCGGGGTGCACGCGGCTACCAAAGGCCGCGGCTCGGGCACCGAGGGAGCTCGAGGGACCCAACTCCAGCCACCTTCACGGCCCAGGCAGAGCGCTTCTGGCTGCCGGCTTTCGTCCTGGAGCGCGCTGCACGCCTCCCACATCTGTTTTCGAGCTCCTATTTACTGCCGCAGCTGCGATCGCCCGCCCCTGGCATTTGAAACCCTTTTTCATTTCCTAAAATAAAATGGAAATAGCTACAGAAGCCAGTTCTGCAAATGGGCGGAGCGGATAGACCAGTTTGCCTGCTCGCCTTGGTGGGTCCGGGAGCGGTGGGCCGGGCGCCCCTGGGTTCCCAAGGGGTAAGAGCAGATGGAAGGGAGCCCTCCTGCGCCCCAGCCCCGCGCCACTCTAGGTGTCCCGGGCGGGAACGTTTCTGGGCTGCGACAGAGAGACTTGCGCAGGACCAAGGTTGCCCACTCTCTCCTTGGCAACGCTGCAAACGTGCAGCGGGGTTTCTCTTTCTCTGCAAAACTCCACCGCAGGCTCTGCAATTTCAGCCACCTCCTTCCTTCAGCTCTAAAACCTAAGACATTACAACGCGTCCTTAGAAAGCCTTTACCTGTGCTGTCTGTAACCTGGAGGGTGCAGCCTCCGCCTCCGCTGCGGTCTGGAAGCTTTACCTTAGCAGTTCCACAAGTCAAAAGCCCTGAGGGAGGGGGACCTGCACTTGTCCTTTATATTGACTGCTTGTTTGCCAGAATGTAAAGGGACCTGGCTTCTTGGCTAGGGTGGGAGAGCCCTTAACCTCGTCATCCGTCATTAGAGAGGCTCAACAAATCCGGGATGATAAACGTGGTATATAAATGTATAAAAATACATTTAGTCATTCAGCAGAATATTTATTGACTGGCTTCCAGCACCAGTTCTGTGCTCTGAAACTGCTAAAGCAGCAGAAGGGAAAAAAAAGGGTGGGAGGGATGTGTTTTCTAATCATCTAAACCTCTTTCTAAAGTACCCCAAGCACAGCTCTATGCCTCTAGTGGCAGACCAGCCTTCTTTTTTCTTTTTTTCTCCCTTTTCCCTTTCTCTCTTTTTCTTTCCTTCCTTCCTTCCCAAGAGGAAATCCTCCAGTTTGCACTGTGGTGTTTCATCTGCCAATACAACATGTTGGTTTTGTCAGCCTAAATAACAACTGGAGGATCTCTAAAAAGTCATGAAATTTATTTGGGAATAGCGGAGCACTGCAGTGGCAACACCATGCAGTAGTAAGCTATGCACGCCTTCAGAGGGTAAGACAAGAGCAATGTTAAACACACAAATGAAAAGGATTACATCAGATTTTTGTTTTGTTTTAGTACTGGGGATTGAATGCAGTGGCACATTATTATTGAGCTACATTCTCAGCCCTTTTTTATTTTTTTTTATTTTGAGGCAGAGTCTCACTAAGTTCCCAAGGTCCTTATTAAGTTGCTGAGGTTGGCCTGTCTCAGCTTCCCAGTTGCTGGGATTACAGGTGTGTGCCACTGCACCTCCCTACATCCGATTTGAAAAATAATAATCCTAGACCACAATGGTTAATCATCATAATATCATCAGTCTGAGGTTGAACACAGTTGCTGGGAAGATGTCCTTGTACAGTGCTGTGTGTGTACACACATATGCTGGGGATCAGAGCCAGAGCCTCACATGAGCACTCTACCACTTATGTCTACCAGGGCCCCTTAGAAGAGCTTTCGGTGCAAGGTTACAAAGTCCTGCAAGCTGTGGTTCTGGCAGGCTTGTGACACTTGCTATCAAACAATCACACATAAGAACTCTTCCTTCACATCTTCCCAGTTTTCCTTATTAGGGATGACAGAAGTGACTCCATTTTAATTCTGACAACTTTCATATTTCCTTCACATTTTATATACTATCCAGCCTTGGATATTTTGTTATAGAAACACAAAGTGGACTAAAACAGGAAGTAAACTTTATTAAGGACATCGAGGTGGGTGCTGGCTCTACTCCAGCTGCAGAGTAAGCAAGTGGGAATCCGCAGTCAAGGAGCAGGGTGGGTCTAGGCTGGGATATGACCAAGTGGAGACACAGGTGAGGGGCTCTGGCTGGACCCACCTGACAGGATTCTTACAGTTACCACCTGGGGGTGGTAGAAGTGAGGACCCTGTCAGGTAGTGAGTGTAGCTAACTGAGTATCAAGGGTGGGGGTACCTAAAACTGTTTTTTTGTTGTTGTTGTTTGTTTGTTTGTTTGTTTAGACAGAGAGAGATCAATTTTATTTATTTTTCCATTTGGCCTTTGTTTCTCCAACACATAGTTGTGTATGTGGTGCTGGGGTTTGAACCCAGGTCCTAGTGCTTGCCAGGCAAGCACTCCAACTGCTGAGCCACAGCTCCAGCCCCTAAAACTAATATTTTGTTTTGTTTTATTCTTTGGGTTGTTTTTTTTTTTAGCGAGAGGTACATTGTGTGAGAGAGAGAATCAATTTTATTTAGTTTTTCATGTGGCCTTTGTTGCTCCAACACTTCATTGTATAGGTGGTGCTGGGTTTTGAACCTGTATCCTCATGCATGCCAGGCAAGCACATAACCACTGAGCCACCATTCCAGCCCCTAAAACTGGTTTTTATTTTTATTTTTTTTAAAAGAGAGAGGCACAGTGAGAGAGAGACAGAGACAGAGAGAATCAATTTTTATTGAGTTTTTCACATGGCTTTCATTGCTCTGACACTTAGTTGTGTACATGTGTTGCTGGGGTTTGAACCCGTGTACTTGCGCATGCGGGACAAGCGCCGTAACCACCGTGCCACCACTCCAGCCCCTAAAACTGGTTTTTATGGAGAAGCACACAGATGGGCTTAGGAGAAGGTTCAGGAACAGAACCAAAGTTTGGTCAAGCTAAGAATCTGTCATAGCACATACACCCTGTAGGTTACTCCTATGAGAACTAAATTGAACTAAGTATGTAGACAGTGGCTACTGTACTCCAAGTGAGCACCCGGATATTCTGTTAAGTTAAGCACATAATCTAGAAGAAAATGTATCTTGGTGGCTCTATGTGAAGGATGAGTGCCTGGATTGAGCTTATGCAAGTGCTGGGCTACACTTGCATAAGCAAGAGTTGTGTTTAAGAGTTTACAGAAAAGCCATCCATTTCCAGTTGACTTTTTCAGGAAACTGATCTCATTTGAGAGGAAGCAATAATGCTGCACTGTGGTGAACTGGGAAGCTGTTCTAGAGCACTTTGAGAGTTTAGACTGTAGATTCTGATCTTTGGATGGATTCCATCAAATAACTGAATCATCCCTAGTAGACTTGAGCATATCTAGCAGAACTGTTGGTGAGCCCTGAACTGTCACAGGAGAGTCAGTGGAACTGCCCATAGCTAAATGTGCTATGCATTGGGCTAGCCATTAGTGAAGAGGATGAGTACAACCAGATCTACCACAGATCCTAAAGATTTTCCAAAATAGTGGAAATCATACAGCTAAGTTTCATGTACGAGCCCAGGGCAAGCACAACATCTCTAATCTAGAACAAGGAGTCAGTTACAATGGAGGAGACAATGTAGTTCTGTGTGTTTATTCTATCCTTATAAAAGCATGCATGATGTGCATTTGTTCTAGAAAAGATGGAGGAAAGTGTGAAGGGAATGAAAGCATCCAGTAATCCATCTGGATTTGAACCAGTAATTTGATTTCCTTTATCAGACTTGGATTTATCCTACTGGATCATCTGAGTGCTGGTCATGTGCAGAAAAGAAAGGAAGCCTTGGAGGATGGAGGTGGGGTTGGAAAAACAGCTCAGGTCCCAAGGGCAGCAAAGAAGCTGATAAGTACTGGGGCAAAGCTTCCTTTAGGACAACCCAAGTGTGTCTGTCTTTGGGCTGCTGAGCAAAGCAGTGCTTGCACTGAGGTCCAGCAGCAGAGGAAGGTGGGGAGGGAGTATATAAGAGTCCCAAGAAAAGCCTGGGCTAGAGTCCTGGAGGAGCAGCTTTGAGCAGAAAAGGCATTGTAAGGGGATGGAGCAGTGGCTCAGTGCTTAAAGTGCTTGCCTGGCATTCGAGTTTGTGGATTCAAACCCCAGCACCATGTACACAACAAAGTGTCAGAGCAACAAAAGTCACATGAAAAATTAAATTTAAAAAATTATTTCTCTCTCTCTCTTTCTCTCTCTCTCACTGTCCCTCTTTCAAGAAAGAAAGAAAGAAAGAAGAAAGAAAAGAAAGAAAGAAAGAAAGAAGAAAGAAAAAGAAAGAAAGAAAGAAAGCATTGTGGAAGCAGGGGAGGGAACTGTTTCAGTGATAACCTTGAACTTCACATTATGGTGTCCTTGGGAGAAGCTTTCAGTGCAGTTTTCCTTGCTGCTGTGTTTCACTGAATATCTATTATTTCCCCCACCATTAAATAGTCTTAAAAACATTCAGTGAGGGCTGGAGCCATGACTCAGTGGTTACATGCTAAGTGCTTGCCTGGCACACATGACAACCCATGTTTGAACCACAGCACCACATAAACAACTGTCTGGGAAGCAAAGGCCAGATGAAAAATAAATAAAATTGATTCTCTCTCTCTCTCTCTCTCTCTCTCTCTCCTGCTCCTCCTCCTCTCTCTCTCTCTCACTCTCATTCTCCTTCTCTCTTTAAAAGAAGAAAAACATTCAGTGAATTCATGACTTTCACTATAAAAGTGAGATATGACTCAAAGTTGGGCCCTGTCATTTCTAATTCTTTCTTATTGTAAGTGCTTTTGATGGAATTTTCTGCCAAACTCTCTTCACAGCCATGCTTATTTCCTTATGAGTCTGATGCTTGACAGTGGAATTTCTGGAAGGAAGGATATAATGTAGACACCTGAATACATTGCTAGCTTGTTCTTTTAAGCAATGCATGAAAGTGGAAACACTCTTGCCTGCACTGCCTACTGTATTTTTTATTTTCATCATTTTAATAGGTGAAAAATGATATATTGTTGCTTTAATATGCATCTCTTTGATATTAGTGAAGTTGTTCTCATGTTTTTGTCAGTCTTTATTATTTTATAAATTGCTTTTTTTTACTAATAAGCTTTTTATATATTAAGAATATTTAGTTTGGGGGTTGGGGATTTAGCTTAGTGGCAGAGCGCTTGCCTAGCATGCTCAAGGCCCCAAGTTCGGTCCTCAGCCCTGAAAAAAAAAGAAAAAAGAATATTTAGTTTGCCTCCTATTGCAAATAATTTTACTCCAAGCTTTGTGTGAGGGAGAGCATATTTTGATAGTTTTAAAAACGCTTTGAAAGCCTTTTCTCTGGGAACAATTAATTTTCCCCCAAGTAGTTAATACTATTTCCAATACTATTTGCCATGTTTCTCTCTGCTGAGTTATATATTAAATTCCTATGGCTTTTTTAAGGAAACAAAATATGCTGAGAATATCCAAAGCGCTCAAGACACCCAGTATCTCAGTCGACAGAACAGCCTAGAGTAGAGGGCGCTTTCCTGGCCAGCCGGCTTGTTCATTGCCCACGCTCTGATTGGCAGCCGCCAGGTGCGGCGCTCGCTTGCTGTGATTCCTGGAGATAAGGAGGTGAAAGGCTCACCGTTGCCCCAGGGTGAGTTAGTCCATGTTCTGGCTGGAGCTGGCAGGAGCTCTGAGGCGGAGCTCTGAGGCGGACCCCTCAGAGACAGAAAGGCCCCAAGAGTAATGAAACGCACTTGCGGCCCATTGCCCGCTGCTTCCGACACTTTAGCTCACAGCAAGCCAATCGAGTAGGCACTTGTATCTCATTTTAAACATGAGGCTCAAAGAAGGTGAATCCCTTGTCCAAGGTAACGCTAAATGACCTCCAAGGCCGGACTTCCCTGGCATAACGAGAACAAGGATCTTTCTACAATGAGATCGGACGCGCTCCGTCCGGGGTAGCGCCTGTGGTTCTGCGTTTCCAGCCGGCTCTCGGGAAGATGCTGACTTAAGTGAGGAACTGGAGCGTGTAACTCCTGTTCCTGAACTGCAAGGCGCTGGAAGAGGGGAGGCACCGGCGGTGGGTGGCTGCCCTAGGCCTTCGCTCCCACGCGTAATCGTGTTGACTAAGGCTCTAGGAGCCTGCCGCTGCAGATGTAGGAGATCAGCGCCTTATTAGGCACGCAGCAATCGGGCTGACATTTCAGTTTCGGGGGTCACTAATGACAATATTGAACAATGGCCGTTTATTCCTCGCCCCAGCTAAAACTGCCCGTGCGCACTCCTAGTGGAAGCACCTTAGTGCACGTTCAGAGTTTCCAAACCGCACGTTTGCAGTTGCTCTCTGGAAGACTAGCGTCTCTCTGGTAGACTAGCGTCTCTCTGGTCTTCCGGGTGCGGCGGGAATGATGGGAAAAAAACGGTTAGTGCCAGAGCTCTTTTTACTCCGTCTTGCTGGAAAAGAACCAAGTTGACCCTCTCTAACTCAGAAGGAAGTGCCCATGTGCTCGCGTCACAGCTAGGGCAGCTGGAGGGGTGAGAGTGTCCTCTTTAGCCACCAGTGGGCCAGGCGCTCACCCCGCAAGCTAAAACAAAGGGTTGGAAAAAAGCCACAACACCCGGGCTCCGGCACAGCCGACGCGCTTCGGGATTGGCTGAACTGTAGTCCAATAGGAAAAAGGAGCCCGCATCTCCTATTTACATAAGTTCTTCTCGGTCGCGTCAGGCAGTCCTATCGGAAGCCAGAGATTTGGAGCCCTCATTTGAATATAAAGAAGACAAATAGCCCTGCCCTCCCCACCTTAGGGTTCCAGCCGGTGTTTTGGCCGCTTCGCCCTGCCAGAGCCTTCCCGCTCTGCTCCGGCCCCCAAGAAAGGCTCCAAGAAGGCCATCACCAAGACGCAGAAGCGCAAGCGCGGCCGCAAAGAGAGCTACTCCATCTATGTGTCAAGGTGCTGAAGCAGGTTCACCCCGACACCGGCATCTCCTCCAAGGCCATGGGCCTCAAGAACTCTTTCGTCAACGACATCTTCGAGCGCATTGCCAGCGAGGCGTCGCGCCTGGCGCACTACAACAAGCCCTCGACCATCACGTCCCGCGAGGTGCAGACTGCCGTGCGCCTGCTGCTGCCAGGGGAGCTGGCCAAACACGCTGTGTCGGAGGGCACCAAGGCCGTCACCAAATACACCAGCTCCAAGTGAGGCGCGTCCCTGCGCCCCGAACCCAAAGGCTCGTTTCAGAGCCACCTCCAAGCTCAAAAAGGAGCGTGCCACCTGCGCTTGTCAGCTGTGATCCAGTCGGTGCTGCGGGGAGGGTGCACTGCTCAATGGGGGACGCAAGTCCTGAGATGCGATTGGCGCTCTTGTTCGCTAGGGTACATTTGCTTTCTTGCTTCTTGCTTTTTCCTTCCTTCCTTTTTGTTACTGTTTTGGCCAACGGAAGCCCGAGAGGGCGCAGCTCAGGTG
>PVKS010034345.1:0-20963 GCA_004027875.1 Aplodontia rufa | reverse complement strand
CCATAGACTGAGACTTCCAAAACTGTGATCCAAAATAAAATTTTCCTCCTTTAAGTTTTTCTTGTTGGGTCTTGTGGTCACAGCAATACAAAGCTGTCTAAAGCAGACTGTGACCACCCTTCAGGAGTCAATGCTGCTGCTTCATTTCTGTCTTACAAATAATGTACAAATTATTCTCTTGGCCAACTTTAACCTGAAACCTTCAGAATTCTGATTTTAAAAGATGGAAATAAGCACAACATAGCACAGGACTGTCAGTTTCACCATGGATCTATAGAAAAGGAGTTAATGCTTGTGGTTGATTATGAACACCATTATTGGGGTATCATTTGAGTGTTTTTGAAATGTCTACCTGCTGACAAATGTCCTCTTTATTGTCCAACCTGTCTTTGTTGGTACCCAGTGCTCTTACCATTAGCTTATATTTTGAATTAAGGTATTTATGTCTATAAAAATTCCCAATTAAAATGCAAAATATTACTGAGAGAGTTAATATATTACATTTGATTATTTCATCAGTTATATAAATGTGTTTGTTGCTTTATCACCTTGTTGGCCTAACATCTGAAAAGGTTTGGGTAAAGAAGACAGCAAGAATAAGGTTGAGTTGAATATTTTGATGGAAGATCCTCAACATTAAAAGGGTATATAAATGCAGAAGAGAGTATGCAAAAGTGTAATTTGCCTACTTAACTGCATTTCCTTGAAGTAACTCCACGTAGATTTAGCCTCTCCATGATTCTGCTCAATGATGAAATTACAGATGATACTTATGAGATGTTAATATTCATATTTATGTTTATGAACTTAATGCTGGAATCATTTTCAGTTTGAAAAGGTATATAACTGTGTAGTAATTCTTCAGTACCTGGAAAATCAACTTATTTTCAAGTTTCCCAGTTTTCAAATGCTATTTTAATTTCGTTTTTCTGCTTCTATTATAAATCTTGAGATAGAACTGCAAGACTAGGGTGCTTAAGTTTCCTTTCCCTTCACTTCTTTTCTGTTGTGGCTTTTTATACAAAACGCAATGGTAATTTCTGTCTCTGACCTCAGGCAAACTGTGTCCTCCTGTGTTCTGGCTTGGGTGCTTTCCTTTCAATGAGCAAGATTACAGACAGACATGGGCACCTGGAGGCACTTGCTTGTGTTCTGGTGACTCTGAGATGTGATGGACATGAACAAAGTTAAACAAACATGATAGATTGACAGTGAGGACATTTGGGGCTTGCAAATTCTTGTGGTTTATACATATAAGACAGCAAGGTAAATTAATAAGAGAAATCGACAGTTTTTTATACCTGCAGACATGAGCAGGCTTCTGAGCTAGGCTGCTGTCAAAAGGTCACAGCTCAACTGCCATGGAGACAACCAAAAGTGAGATTAAAAATCATTCATTTTCAAGCATAGTTTAGATACTTTATACTCTATGGTGACAGAAGAGTGCCTCATTTCTTCTCCCTCATCCTCTCCTAACTCCTGACTCTTTAACTTACTTGTGAGTGTGCATGTGCTCTTTCTAAAAACATGCAGAAGCAATAAATCAGCCTGTTTAAGAAGACCCAGCCAGGCCAACACAGATCGATTTCACAGGGAAGTCGATGGACTGCTAATAGAATTACAACTACCTGTCAAAACAGGGAAAATATATCTATGACAGTGACAAAGGGCAAATCAATTTAAGAAGAGATTTTTTTCCTTCCAGAAACATAGATGTGGAGTACTTGGGTGTCTCTGAGAGTCTGTTATTTTGAATAGAAACCATATACTTGGCCTGCTAATGCTAAGGTTATGCCAATGGTTCTGGAGAGCATACTGACTCTTTTTTTTTTTTCCAGGGAGTTTGTCTGGTAACTGTAACAATTTGTGCTGTAATTGAGTATAGAAGTGTACAGCTGTCTGAAAACACATTTTACTAACTATATTGTCCCAAATAAGGTGGTCTTGTTCAGTAAATAAATTACATCCACACAAACTTTGCATTTTCATGTTTTTGATTGTTACTTATTTCAGACAAGGAGCTGTGTGTTGCCAAGGTTGTCTATCTGGTAAGTCTCTATCTTGTGAGTCTACTTGATCATTTTCAGGGACCCCATAGAACTATCAATGATGTGACTTTTACGAAGAGCCACTTCTCTGCTCAGCTTTAGTTTCATGCATAGGGAATCTCACAGGCTAAACCTGTTTGTGTAGGTCAAGGACTTAATTTTTTTTAAATTAATATACATTAATTGCCTGCCAAACAAATAAAAAAGAAACAAGCAAGAAGTAATCATTTGCTACAACAAGATCTAACCTTTCATCGTAATCCGGAAACACATTGGGTCCCATATTCACCAAAACTCAGTAACCAAATGTACCCCTAACAAACGTGTTGTTACTCCCTCATTGGAGAAGAGTTGCTCTGTGGAAACATAGCAGAAGTCAGGAAACATGGATCTGGAGTCAGACACGTCTGCATTCTGGTCTGCTACCTGCCGCTTAGCTGCATGACTTGAGCTCTCCAAGACCTTGTTTCCCTCTATGTACCATGAGACTATTAATAATGTTGACGTCAAATGGTTGTTATGAGGAATAAAGAAGCTAATGTGGAATTCCTTGGTTCCCAATGCAGAAGGGAAGAGGCCTGTGACATTGCTCCTTTCTGTAATCTCCCTTCTAACATAACTGGATAAAAGAAAGAATAATCCAGTTGGCCTTCCCCTGCCTTTCTGGGAAGCCATATGAAGATTTCCCACACTCTTCTTAGCATACATGTAAGAGCTACATTCATCACAATGTACGTGGACTCTCCTTATCACGTATCTTAAGGATCTTACATGTTCTTTTGGTGTCATTTCTATCTCTACATTTAGAAATCTGACTCACCCTTGAGCCTTTACTGCCTGGAAAACCAGGTAAAGAGGACCCCGGAAAGGTACTGTGGTGTCTCTGGTAGCTTAAGTTTGTCGAGCTAGCAGTTTTCTGCTTGCCCTTGAGAGACAATACTGTAGCACTCATGCACACCCACTCAATTCCATCAATACTCCCACAGCGGGGTGGAAAATGAAAGTGAGAGTAAGATTTTAACCAGTTTTAAAGAATTCTAGATAGTTACCAACGAAAATAAAATAAAATTCTCCTTTTCCTGAATATTGAATGGAACTTTCAGGCTGAATGCTGTTCAGAGCTGTATTCTAAAGCTTAGCTATAAAACTATACTTGACCTTGCTGTTTTAGAATGATATCTCTAAAGAGGGAGTGTCGCCTAGTATGGTGCTTCTGTATCATGCCTCTCACTTGCACCTAAACTCCATTCCAATTTTGTACTGCAGTGTCATGAAATGCACCCTGGAACTGTTCAGTTTCTGAGGCATTACATTAGCAGCATTGCTTGACATGAACACATATTGACTATAGCCATAGTTTTATACTACCTGACTTTACCCCCTTCAAGAACCTTAAAAGACCATAGACAAGTAGGGGCGGGGGAGAGGGGAGAGGGAGGGAGGATAGGGAGGCAATCAACAATGTAGCATTCTCTTTACCCACCTAAGAATCCAAATATTACTTATGCAACCATTTAATTCTGGAAAATTCAGTCTTAACATTTATATCGCTTGTAGGGGCAAAATATAGAAGACTCAAGAGACTGGGGCATGGGTGATGTGGGGGTAATTCTGGTTTAGGAACAACTGCATATCATATTGTTACTTTATATGCATTTATGATTGTACAATAATGCAACTCCTTAATAACAATTTTAAAAAAAGAACTTTAAAAGAAGCATTATGGTGAATCTATGTTAATAAAGATATATTTATAATATTACCCTGGACATACATTTTTTTTTTGGTACCAGGGATTGACCCTAGAGGCATTTAACATCTGAATCACATCCCCATCCCTTTTTTGTATTTTATTTTGAGACAGAATCTTACTAAGTTCTGAGGCTTACTTTGAACTTGCTATCTTTCTGCTTTAGCCTCCCAAGTCACTAGGATTACAGGCATGTGCCACTGTGCCCAGCTTCTGGACATACATCTTTATCATCATAGTGGAATGAAGTGTTAATTCTGTGAAGGATGAGAAACAGTATGGCCTGTGTGCTCAATACTCAATATTTTCAGTGTGATAGAGCTAAGGAAGAGTGATTTAAGATCTCCACATTAGCCTGTGTTAGTTAGCTTTTTATCTCTGTGACTAAAATACTTGACAAGAACAACTTGTAGGAGGAAGTTGTTGGCTCCTGGTTTCATAGTTCAGGGCATGGTCAGCAGACACAGCATGAGGAAAGAGTGCGGCAGAGGAAAGGTCCTTAGCTCATGCAATCAGGAAGGAATCAAGAGAGAGGAGAGTTTGGAGAGAGAGGAGAAGGGGCCAATGACCTACTTCCTCCAGCCATGCCCCACCAGCCTATAATTGACACCCAGTAGTCCATTCAAATGCTTAATACATCAAACAGATTAATTTACTGAGAACATTACAGCCATCATGACCAATCATTTCACCTCTGAACCTTGATGCATTGGGGACCATACTTTCAGTACATGAGCTTTTGGGGGTTATTTCAAGTCCAAAACATAACATGACCACTGCACTGAAGTTCTTTGTGTAAGTCCATGTTCTCTACCTTAAATTCCTCTTGCTCTTCTGAGCGGAGAACCTAAACATTGTGCTTTAAAAGGTTGCAAGATATTTGCTTTGTGGTAGAGAAATCATCCACTAATCTCATTACCGAAAATCAGAATGAGGGTTCAGAAGAAGAGCAAACACATCCAGGATGGTGTCTGGGCCTCCTCCTTGGTTTCTGAGAGAGAAGGTAGGAAAGATAGAGCCTGTGGTTTGGGGCCTGGGACAGTGGTATCTACCTTACTCCTCTGTGTCTTGTGGTCTGTGTGATGTTTGGTATGTAACTTAACCTTACTATCCCTTAGGTTTGCAATGCAAAAAGTGTGTTGGGGGGATAACTGCTGTGTTGCAAATGACAGAAAGAATTTTCTTTTGCATTAAAAAATGTGCAGCACAATTATTATTTTTTAGAACCGCAGGCAAGAACCCTATGAGGTGCTGTAGTTCTGTGCAGTAATTTCCTTCTCTGCAGGTTCTCTTTCCTTCTTCCTCCACCCCAGGGACCTGTAGTGACTTTCTCCTCCAGTGCAGAGTTAAGACTGTCTGGGGAATCCTGGTTAATTGCTGAGCAGCTAATCAGAATTGCAAAGGTCAGTGATAGCAGGCAACAACTTATTCACGTTTAAAAACAGCAGGTTGTGACAAAAGCAATTTATCTTGATAAATGCACTTCAGAAATCCGTCGAGCTTATTTTGTCTCCCTCAGGCTCTGTCTGTCCATCTTCATCTACCCCTTTCAGCTTCTGCTTCTGTCCCTTCTTTGACTTTTCTTTCTCATTGTTGCATGTCACTATCTGGTCCCCCTTGTGACTCTCCCCTCATAGTAACATTAATGCAGAGAGAACCATTCCTTTCCTTTGGGTCCCCGTTTCCTTTCTTCTTTGATCATCTTTTTTTTTTTTACTTCTTTGCATTCTTTATCCTCTTCTTCTATCCCTGAAGTACTTTTGGTACTCTCGACCACTGTTTCATGGCTTTCATTTCTCCTGCTTCTGTAAGACCCCTAGCTCTTTCTCAAGGATGTAGACAATTAATTCTGTAAAATCATGGTTTGGAGAGGGGTGGGGTGGTGCCTCATGTGAGCTCAGGTGAGCTCAGGTGTAGTGCCCTTGTGATCCTTGTGCTAGGCTCTCCGACTCAGCTCCGGAAGCCATGAGTGCTCGCTGTGCCTGAGTGCTGCATGGTCTCCATGGTTACTACCCTGCTGGGTCCTCCTCAACAGAAAGGAGAATGCATTGTGCCCCACCACGGGCCACACATTTCATTCCAGGACCGAAGAAACTTTCAGGGCCCTGCATCAGACAGGGTCCAAGAAGGAATGAAATGGCACAAGGTTGCTTGGGAGAATTTGCAGGAGGGGCTATTTTCAGAGGTGGTAGTAGTAGTTCACAAATCATTTGTGGTTCATACAATGTTCACAAAACAGATGGTTCACAAAACATTTTTTGATTCTTTATAACTAATAATTACATAATAACACTAAGTCACACTAACTTCTATATGTTAGCTATGCAAATGAAATCATTGAAAATTATTCACTTCCTTTGTGATTTAGAATGATAGCCCAAATCTTTTATATTCCTACAAGGTCCCTGACCTGTCCCTACCTATGCAGCCTGATCTTCAGCCTCTACCCCAACCCCTAAACTCTTCTTTTGCTTTGTAGAACTAGCCAAACTATTTTCCACCTCAGGACCTTTGGACATATTGGTTTCTCTGCCTAGAACAAAGATCCCTCCCTCTTCCCTTCCCTTGTTTAACTCATTTCTCAGGTTGCAGTGTCATTTCTATAGAGTGTTGCTACACACTCTCAGAACACCGTCTACTTTTTCTTCATGTAACTCACAACAAATAAAAGAAGGTAACAGAAGAGTCATGCACGGATGAAATTTAATTCTGAGCATGGGAGATTTGGTAGGAGGTGGGGGTGGGTGAGTTTATTTATGTAATTTGTGTGATTGTTCATGATCCATCTCCCATATGACTACAGGATAATGTTTGCTTTTTATGTTCTGATACTTCCCTAGTCCCAGCACAGAATAAGCTAGGTACCCAGTATATGCTTGTTACTTTGCTTATGTTGTGTGGGTTACTTCAGTTTTCACTATAATTTTATGGAGTGGGGGGAGGATGGCAAATTATATAGTCCACAGGCCAAATCTGGCCCAACAACTTTAGTCAATAAAGTTTTATTAGAACATAGCCATGTCAATTTATATGTTTACAGCAACCTTTGTGCTATGATGACAGAATTAAATTGTCATAACACAGATTTGTTATAAACAAATTTGCCTGTAAAGCCAAATTTTTCTCTATGTGACACGTTACAGGAAAAATTTGCCAATCTCTGTTATAAGGCAGTCATAGAATCTCCATTTCATGGGCAAGGAAACCAAAGATAATAAATTTTAGTAACATCTTCATACCTAGATTTCCAGTGGCAGAACTGAGATTCATCTTTCCCCACAAGCCGGATCTCTTGGCTGACATATGTCTAGGAGAGTGGAGCAAGTTTCCACAAGGCCGGTGACAACTGATCTAGGTCTTAGAGGAAGAGTGAGAGTTCTGAAATGAATGAGAGAGGACAAAATATTCCAGGCAGACAAAGAGATGTAAGAAAGCTTGGTATGTTTAGGAGATAGTTAGTCAGATTGACCAAAGTGTGGTGATGGTTGTGGGGGAAGCTGGGGACACTGATGAGAAGAGGCAGCAATATTGAGAGTATTATGGTTTGTATGTGAGGTGTCCCCCTAAAAGCTTAATATATGAGAAAATGTGAAGTTTGGGGTGAAATGATTGGTTAACCAAGCCTTAACCCAATCAGTACATTAGTCCCCTGAAAGGAATGAACTGGTAACTGTGTTGGTAGGGTGTGGCTGGAGGTGGGTCATTGGAGGTGTGCCTTTGGGGTACAGCTTTGTATCTAGCATGGAGTTTCTCTCTGTGCTTCCTGGGGCCATGCTTTGACCCGCTTCCCTCCGCCACACTCTTCTGCAATGATGTTAAGCCTCACCTTGCACCTAAAGGAATGGAACTGGATGCCTATGGACTAAGATCTCTGAAACTGTGAGCCTCCAAATAAACTTTTCCTCCTAAAATTATTCTTGTTAGGTCCTTTAGTTGCAGTAATGAAAAAGCTGACCAAATTGGTACAGGGTGTGGGGCGGTTGCTGTGACTAACCTCACTGCATGGTTCAGGAGTTTTTGGAGCTTTTTGGAATTTGTGGAAGGAGTTTTGAGATGTTTAGCAGTGCAAGTGTAAAGGCTTTAGATTGGTATAAGCAGAGCTTAATGGGGGATTCTATTGGGAGCACAGATAACCACAATGCTGATAGGACTGTGCACAGCAAAGACAGGGCTCATGAGTGTTCAGAGAGGGAGGACTCTATTGGAAATCAGACTAGAGGTCATTCATGTTATGTTTTGCCAAAGAAGTTGTCTGCATTTTTCCTGTGTCCTGAGACTTTCTATGAGGCTGATTTTGAAAGCAATGGACTTATTACTCTGGCAGAAGAAATTTCTAAGCAGCATAGCATTCAGGTAGTGGCATGGGTATTGCTGATGGTTTTAAGCCAAGTTTATGATGATATTCAGGAATGGAAGGCAGAGCAGAAAGAATGAAAAACTTACAAGGTGGGAGAAAAACTGGGGCTAAGGAAGTTGCAGTTGTTAATTACCACCACTAAAGAAACGCTAAAAACTTTGTCTTAAGACAATAAGGAAAGATGGCTTAAAGGCATCTCAGGAATTGGCAAGACCGCATCTATCTCAGGCCCAAGGGAGTAAAATTCCCTTGAGAAGAGACCAGTAGGGCACCCTGCTTGCACAGAAGGCCTAGGAAGGTTTTCCACCTGCTCAGCCGTCCAGATGCTTGAAGACTGCTGCAGCTGTGGTGCCTGGAGGCTTAGCTACTGCTTGAGATGGCAGCAGACCTTGGCAGCAACCATGTGGGGCTGGTTCTGCAGAATTGCAAGCTGCTGGAGGTTAGGGGGTCATGGAGACTTCCACCAAGATTTCAGAGGAAGGCCTGGGAGACCAGGCAAAGTGCCCCAGGGTCAGAGCCCCTTTGGGTAGCCTCTGAGAGGGCAATACTTGGAGATGTGAGGTGGAAGCTGAAGCTATAGTGGAGACCCTCAAGATTAGGAAATGTCAGTGTGGTGGACTGTCTACCTACAAAAGCTGCAGGAATTAACCAGGGACAAACAAACATCGAGGCCAGATGGACTACAACTGGCAAAGTCGTATGGAGATTGCTGCACAAGCCCTTTGGACAGAACATCACAATGGTCATGTGCTCCAGGTACTGGAACTACAGGACTGGTTTGCCCAGCTCAATTTCAGACTTCTTTTGGTCCCATCCCTTCTCTCTATGTCCCTATTTTTCTGAATGGAAATATTTACTATATGCTTTTATATATTGGACATATGAAACTTGGTTTGAGTTTTTACAGGAGCTCAGATACAAGTTTGCCTTGAGTCTCAGAGAAGACTTTGGACTTGAACTTTTGGGCAATCTTGGAACTATTGAGGCTATGGGGACTCTTGAAAATGGACTGAATATATGTTTCATTGTCAGATTATCATGAGCTTTTGGGGGCCAGTGGTGGAATGTTATTGTTTGTATATTAGGTATTCCCCAAAAACTCAATATGGAAGACAAGGTGAAGGTTGAGGTGAAATGATTGGGTTAAGAGAGCCTTAACCCAATCAGTGCATTAATCCCCTGAAAAGGATTAACTGGTAACTATGCTGGTAGGGTGTGATTGGAGGAGGTGGGTCATTGGAGGCAATGCCTTTGGGATATATATATATATTGTATCTGGTTATGAATGGTTCAAAATACCTTTTGAATGTCCTATAATAATGACAATATTTAATGAAAATGATATTTGTGAATATGCCTAACTGTATTTGGAAATCTTGGTTTACAATTTAGTGATACAGCTGTTTGAATATATCATTTTATCATTAATTTTCTTTAATAGATGGTTTCAATGGTGTCACAGCTGAAAATGATAACTCACAAAGAAACATAGATTCAAGTGGAAGAAGTTCATTGTTGGTTTCACTTGCAAATTATGATAATTATTTTTCAAATAATTATCCACCAATCCTTCAATTATGCAAGTTTTTGTCTTAATTCATCCAGTATGTTTATACTTTCCCCGCTGTCAATTGCTAGTCAATATGCAAATGAACACAATGTGTTCATAAAGCCACTGAATCTGTTTCCCTGGGAATTTTTAGATAGGTTGGCAAATTGTAAATCTAGGAACCTATATTGGGCATTTTTTTTTTAAAGAGAGAGGGTAGGGGTGGGAGAAAGAAAAAGAGAATCAATTTTATTTATTTATTTTTTAATCTGGTTTTGGTTATTCTGACATTTAGTTGTGTATGTGGTGCTGGATTTCAATCCCAGGTCCTTGTGCCTGCCAGGCAAGCTCTCAACCGCAGAGCCACTGCTCCAGCACCTGTTGAGCAGTTCTTGAAGATGATGTGTACCATTTCCAGCAACAAAAATCATATAACAATGAAAACATTTGTTTTCAAAGTGCTCGCTCTAAAGCACAGCTTTCTTCTATAAAGAGGTTATTTTCTCTCTGGCTCTCCCATACTATCATCCTTACCAAGAAGAAACAGATTTTGTGCTTCTTTGTTTTGAAAACGAAAGAATCCCAGTGGCAGGTTCGATTACTTCATGTTGCTTTCACCTCCTTTTGTGTCTGACTGAGAGTGGAAAATGGAAATAGGGAAATGTTTTTCTTACCTTTTTCTGTTATTTGTTGGTATCATTAGTGTTTTCTTTAATCCACAGCTTCTTTGAAAGGTCTCATTAAGTCATTTATCAATTTTGTAGTAGTTAATTTAGTTAAAACTATTCCACATATCCTGAAAATCCACAATACCAGCACACGTAAGTTGTCATAATGCACTCAAGCAAATGAATGACTGTGGGCACCACTGTCAAATCCTCCAAGTTAACACACGTGCCAAATCTTAGAAATCCTTAACTATTTTCTTATATTTTAGATAAATAAAAGTAAAAGTTGTAACATTTCCTTATCATTTCCCCATGGCTTATCTTGCTCATCCCCTGGGCGCACATTTCTTATTTCTAATACCATTGCTCTGAGTCCTGGAAAGGAGCTCAAATAATTAAATTGGAGGCAAATGACGAGATTGGGTTCAATTTGTATTTGGGATTATATTTTGTGGCTTTGAGTCTAGACACTTTAAGTATTCCCCTAAGGCTTTTACTGTATGCATATTCAAGCAATGAAGTTTGCTGATTGTATATAATATTATCCAAATATTTTCAGAATGTGCAGCCACTCTGAGACTCAAAAAAACCTGGCCCCATCAGAATCTCCTTGCTCCCTGAAGTTTTTTTTTTTTTTTATAGTTCCAGGCTTTTGCCCATTAGGTTGGAGAATAAGCTGCTTTGGCTACAAGGAGAGGACCGAGGTGACTTAAGGACCTCAGAGTGGAAAGAAGAATAGTGTGGTATTCTGCATGAGACAGGGCAAATGATTTTTGTGACCCTATTAAAACTAAAGACTTGAGAGAAAGAATTATTAGCTCTGACTCCATATTTAAAATACGGAAGAAGAATACAAAAATTGAGAAATGACTCTAGGCTAGGAGTTGCTTCAGAAGTTATGCCCTTTTAAAGTCCTAATGAAAAATTCCTTTTTTTAATTTAAAATAAGCATATGAAGATAAAGAACTAATGACTGACCTTGAAACAAGGAGAGAAAAAATGGACCTGGTTCCTGAGAAATAGGAGTTGTCAAAATAAAACCTACCTAGGAGAAATTTAATAGCCATTTTGAATAAAAGTGCTGTGCTAGTTTATTTTGCAAACCATGTACCCAGTGCACAAGGGATTTCATCCCGTGTTTAGCCTGCAGAATTACTTTTAAGGGAAGAATTTTCACTATCACTTTAGGAAATAATTAAGTAAAAAGTTTATTGCTTCATTTCATGATTTTTTCCAATTACTGTAATCGTGAGTTTAGAAGACAAAATAAATTAGAAATTTTAAAGACCACGCTCTGTAGCTGCAATTGGCTTCCAGGATGGCATCCACCTCTAAACCACACCACATCTTCAAAATTCTTAAAAGTGGTTGGAAAATACTTTTATGCCCAAGGGAAAAGAATACATAGCTATCCGGAATGTTAAATTTGAATCTTAACCAAGGCACCAAGATACGATTGATCTTAAGCACTAGAATGAGTTGTGAGACAGAGCATCTGTTTGGAATTTTAAAGTAGGATGTTAAAACTCAGTTTTATGACTCTTCAATCCTATACTCACTTTGAGGAAAGGAGAGAATTGAAAGGGTTTACATCTGTGGACAGAGACTTTTTTTTTTCTGTAAAGAATTTCTTTAGAGAAAGGTTCTAGGTCAGTTTTGAGTTTGGCCTCCCCGACATCATCAAGAGGGATGGGTGGAGTATGTCTTCCTCTCATTTTGGCCTTCAACAAGTTCCTTCCGGAGATTTTGAAATCCCCCCACCCCTGGAAGTCAGCCTGCCTACTGCCTGGGGAATCCAGAATGTGAAGAACGGGAAGCCCAGCTGCCTTGCCACTGTAGGAGCGAATGGTTCATTCTCAATTGTGTTGTAACCTCTGACACGCTGAGGTTACCCAATATCCCCTGGATTTGTCTAATGAACTTGTGGGGTTTCTCCATGCTAGTTTTGAGTGATGATGAGAGAATCTTGATATGGTGATAATCCTAGGTCCTGTTCAATAGCATTGATTGGAGAGGCAATGATATCCCAGCAGACAGAGAAACCTGGAGTTAACTGAAGGAATTTCAGCCATCGCAGAAGAATCCAGGTGACCAGCCAGACTGGAGATGCAGTTCCTTGGTCTGAGAAGTGACAGGATTGCAGAGTGCTTGAGAATCTCTGAGGAGCTCTCAAATGTGCCTCCAAAAGAAGACTTTAAACACCCACAGGCCTAGATAGCATCAAGCCATTTTGCAATGCTCCTGATCAAACAAAAATTTCCTTCCGTCCCTTCCCCCAATATAACCATGGCAGAGCAATAAAATGGGTGAATGAAATTTGAAAGTGAAAGACAGGGATAAGGAGTGGAGAGTATGGGACAAGATGATTTAGGCCTGTGTTTGTGGCCTTAAGTGACTAGGTTGTTTGTGATCTGATAGTGAACTGAAGAGCAATGGGGACTGCCAAGACTGTATGAGAGGAGTAGAACTTTCCTCCACTGAATATTTTACAAATAGAGTAGAAGGCAGAAATAAAAATATTTTGATTGGGGTTGGAGCAGTGCTCAGTGGTTAGGGCGCTTGCCCGGCATGGGCAAGTACACACGTTCAAACTCCAGCACCCATTACACAGCTAAGTGTCAGAGCAACAAAAGCCATGTGAAAAACTCAATAAAAATTGATTTTCTCTCTCTCTTTCTCTCGCTGTCCTTCTCTCTTAAAAAAACAAAACAAAACAAAAAGTTGTATTTCAGAAGTTCTGTGTATTCAGTGTCCTCGTCACAGAGCTACCCCTTAGCTCACGGACTCCAGAACTAACAGGCAGAAGGACACAGGGAGAGCACTGTCTTCAGAGGTCCAGGGACCCAGAAGAAATGCTGACTTGCGATGTTTCAGCCCTTTCCTTTGACTGTAGTGTTCAGACTGAGGGCAAGGGGGTAAGAAGAGAGTGCTAATTCTTTCTTAAAAATTTTAAGACTTTTTCATTTGTTTTTTGCTTTTCCTCCACTTAGTTGTGTATGTGATGCTGGGGACCAAACCCAGGTTATTGCACATGCCAGGCAAGCGCTTCACTGCTGAGCCACCTCTCCAGCCCCAAGAGTGCTAATTTTGACTGCAAATTAGAGGTACTGTTTTAGTCAGGGTTTTTTTTTTTTTTTTTCCCACTGTGACCAAAAGACCTGACAAGAGCAATTTTAAAGAAGAAAAAGTTTATTTGGTGCTCATAGTTTCAGAGATCTCAGTCTCTAGATGGCCAGCTTCATTACTGTGTGCCCCAGTAAGGCAGACCCTCATGACAGAAGGGTATGGCGCAGGAAAGCAGAGAGATGACAGGATGGTCAGGAAGCAGAGAGAGCTCTTGTTTACCAGGGATAAAACATATACCCCCAATGATGCACCTCCTCAGCCACACCCTATCCACCTGTAGTTACCACCCAGTTGATCCCTATCAGGGGATTAATGTACCAATTGGGTTAAAACTCATGGAACCTACTGGGTGCAGTGACACATGCCTGTAATCCAAGCGGCTCTGGAGGTGGAGACAGGAGGATAGCAAGTTACAAGGCAGCAATTTAATGAGACTCTAAGCAACTTAGCAAGACACTGCCTCAAAATAAAAAGAAAACTAAGAAGGACTGGGGGTGTGACTCAGTGGTTAAGCACCCTTGGGTTCAATCCTTGGAAGTAAAAGAAAAAAATCATAAAACTCATATAACTCAATCATTTTACCTCTAAACTTTCTTGCGTTTTCCTAACCATTAGCTTTTGGGGGACATGTCATATCTAAGCCATAGTAGGTACTATGGTCTGAATGTTTGTGTCCCCCCAAAGTCATATGATGAAATCCTACCAAGGTAATAATATTAGGAGGGGGATATCTGGGAGGTGATTAGATCATTTGGGTGAGGCTTCATGAATAGGATTACTGGCACCTTGGTTATGGACTTTCCAGACTCTGGAACTGTGAAAAATAAATAGATGCTGTTGATAGGCCACCTGGTTTATGGTATTTCATTATAGTGACCTGAATGAACTAATAAGACAAAAGGTGTTCAACTGCAATATTCTTCTCATTATTAAGGGCTAGTTGGTATTGTGCACCTGAAGCTTGGAAGCTTTTATACACATCTAGTACAAAGATAGCCTCTTGCAATATTACTGTGTATGTTAGTATTATTATTGTTTTGTACACAGAAATGAGGGAACAAGGTAATAAGCACCAAAGGATTCAGGCATGAGTTGTTTGTGAATTAGGGAAAAATCATAGAATTTTTCCAGTCAGAATTAGAAAACTAGTGAGTTTCAATCCAGTGGAGGGATTAAGATCACAGGATTTGGAGTCGGCCTGTCTGCATTTAAATTCTGGGACCTTGGATAAATCTATGTCTCTGCTTTCTCATTTATAAAAGGGGCAAAGTACTTATCACATGGGACTATTATGGTATGAAAGAAGATTATCCCTATAGACAGCCTTCTGTAGCTCTTGGTACTTTGTAAGTGCCTACTAATTTTCCACTAAGATCACATTGTTTTTTTAAATAGGTGCAGCCAGCTCTCATTATTCACAACATTTATGTTCTGTAGAGTTGTTTGAATATCAATTTAGCAAATGCTGAATCACTGCTCCTAAAGCTGTGCGGTTAAGTTCCTGTGTGCCTCTGGTTATATCTTCATCAATCAATGAAACACATAACCTTGTTTTATGTGTGTTTCTGTCTCAAGACACCTTATTCAACATATAGTTCTCATTCATTAACATACCCACAGCTAAGAGGACTAGAACCCATGCCTGAATGAGGATTTTCTAAGACTTGCATTTTCTCTGCAGGTACATTCTTACGCTTAGCAACATCAGACAGTATTCTAGCCCTACAATTGAAGGCAATTTTAAACAGAAAAATCGCCAACAAAAATATAATAATGTCAAAAATGTGACTCTCTGTAGACTGCAAGAAAAGTATGCTTGTTTATAGTATGAGAAGTGAAGCAAAGAGGCAGAGCATCAGCTTGTTTGACCTGAGCCGGTAACTGGCGCATTGCGTGATTCAATTTTTTCGGTGCTCTGCACTGGTCTGCAAAAGACTGTAAAAGTTCCAGAGTATTGATTTTGAATACAAATAAATTTTAGGCAAATTCGAAGGTACAGAAAACACAAATAATGATGATTGACTGGATCTGCGCAACCAGCAACTGGTAATCCAAAGGCTGTTCAATTTTCTCCAGTAAAGGGAGAATGACACTCAGAGGCAGCACATTCTGCGCTTAACCGGGTCTCACTTTTACAAAGCTTGCCAAATTCTACCCCAAGGGACCTTGCAGAAGCACTTTAACATTTCTTTAAAATGACAGTCATTCATATACTGGAAGACAGCTATTATGTCTCCTTGGACTCAACTGTGGGTTAAGCAGCCCCATTTCCTATAGCTATTCTCCATATGATAATACTGTGATTGCTCTCAGTGTCCCCATTGCCCTCCTCAGAAGCTGTTTCAGTGTTTCAACATCTTTTTTATGTATGAAATCCAGGACTAAAACTGAGCATCTGAGTACGAGGTGAGGTCTGACCAGAGTTCCAGAGAAAACTGATAATTGTGTCTCTCGTTCTAAATGCTGTATTTTGCTAAATATTTTTAAAGAGTTTTTGTGGCAGAGACTGTAGATACTTTCACAATCAATATACACGTTTCTTAACATTTCCTTGCCTGAAGCACCTAGGTAATTCTTGCCAATGAGATACAGGCGGAAGTGATGTAAGCCAACTGGCAGGTTTGACCCAGAAGGACATCCCAAGGAGTTCTCCACTGTCACCCTGGGTGTGTATGTGTGTGTGTGTGGGGGGGTGGTGCGGTGTGTGCTCCAGATGATGCAGCAACCAGATGGAAGCAGTCCTGGATTCTAAGTGTCTACATGGTGGAAAGATGTGCAGAAGATCCATCCAACCAGCCAGAAAACTTATATGACTGTGAAATTAACTTTGATTATTTAAAAAACTGACTTTTAGCAACACAGTGTTAATTTACTACAATGAATATAATCTGTAAAAGCTTTTTGGGTGGTAATGTTACACTGTTGACTCATATTCAATTTCCTATAAACTAAAATTCTTTGTTCTTTTCAACATAGGTTGCTCCTTAGATACTTACCTCCATCGTGAAATTACTGATATTTTTGGATACAAGTCTAAAGTGTTACATTTATTCTTAACAGGTTTTATGCTTTAGGTCTAGCTAATCCCTTTCCAGATCCCCCCAAGCTGCCATCCTTTCAAATTATGTATTTTCTGGAAATGAGTAACCTTTGAATTTATTGATCAACATTTCATTGTCCAAAACCCTGAGTTTGGTATTTAGGCAAAGAAGATAAAAATGTTGCTTCTATTCCAATTGAATATTGTTTCCTCCACGTGAATTATTCATCAATTCTACGTGTTGTTCCCTTTTTCCCCTCAACTTTGTTCTTTCTGAAGGCCTTAGTTTGGTTATGATTTGAATGTGGCCCCCAAGAGTTCATGAGATGAAATTTAATCTTCTTAAGGTATTAAGGTGGGAACTAGAGGCTGGAGCAGTGGCTCAGCAGTTATAGTGCTTGCCTGCCATGCGCAAGGATGCAGATTTGAACTCCAGCACCACAAACACAACTAAGTGTGGGAGCAATGAAAGTCTCATGAAAAAATAAATAAAACTGATTCTCTTCTTGTCTCTCTCTCACTTAAAAAAAAAGAAGAAGAGAAAGAAGAACGTGAGAATTTAATCTTGATGTTGAGAGTTGGGACTTTGGGAGGTGATTAGAATTAAATAAATTCATCAGGGTGGAGTCCCCATGATTGAATGCTGGTGACTTAATTAGAGGGAGGGAGACCAGAAGAAATACACGTGCACTCCTCATCTCTTTCTGTGTGATAACCTGCACCACCTCAGACCTCTGTCAGCAAGAAGACCATCACAAAATGCAGGCCCTTCATCTTCCAGAACTATGAGCTGAATAAACCTTTTTTATTTAGCATGTTACCCACCTTCAGACATTTCATTATAGTAATGCAGAACTGACTAATATACCATCCTTCAACATAATTATTTATTATTTTATCTGTTTCTTTTTTAATCCACATTTACTTAAAAATTCTCTTACTCTTTTAGTCTTTGGAAATTATATTCTCTCTTCTTGAAAAATACACCTGTCAATAGCCAAGGATACATAATTCTAGAATCTGATTCTGGGATCCAGGGATAAAATCCTACCCTTTGACATCATCTGCAAAACAAAACAAAAACAAAACAGAAAAAAAAAACTCCAAAAAACTTCTCTTGCCTTTCTAAAATCCTGTCATTTATTTAAAAAAAAAATTAAGAACACTTTCTATCCCAAAGCTTTTTGTTTTCCCAGTGCAATGGGGGAAAAATACTGCCTTTGAAATTACAAGACTTTGTTCTGAGTGCTGTTTTTTACAATTACAAGTTTAATGATTTTGGAAAAGTGCCTTACCTTCTATGAGCTTCAGGTTTTCTGTTTTGTTTTAAAAAACTGCAAATAGAGATATTTATTCCTTTCCTGAATATCCTCAGGATGGTGTGAGGATTGTTGAGTAAATGATACCTGAATGTATAGGGATAGATAAGTGTTACCATGGTTGCTGTCTGCCCCAAGGACTCTTCCTGTGTCTTTCTCTGTCAGATCCTTTGTCCTATTGTGAGTGAGTAGGAGTGTAGGTGGTCAGTAGGTTTGTTATACCTTCCCAGGTCCTCAGAAATTACTCTGCACATCTGGCTCTGAAAGAGAGGAAAATGCCCCACTGACTACGTTGGATCTATGCCTAAAGATTTGCATTCTTCAAGGTAGGCAAGGGTACTGGCCCTGGAGTTGTAGGCGTAAGAGTTGTTTTCAATGGGCTTGGCAAAAGACTCTTCCTACTAGATGCCCCATGAGAAAAGTGTTTTAGGATGACATAAGTCTGGGAAATAAAGAATCAGTCTTAGAGATTCACAATATAATATTATAATATGAACAAGTTAAAGACTCAGAGAAATCCTACAAAGGGGAAATTATTTGACTTTGTTTAATTCAGTGGCTCTCTAAATTGTTTGACCTTGGAAACCTTTCTTCTGTGGGATTAATGCTAATCTCATACTGATCTAGCTTTCGATGGATGTCTCTTCTGGAAAATCTGCCGAAGAAAGTTGACCGTGAAATATCCTTCAACAGATAGTAATAAGGCAGTTTATTTTTATCCTGATCTTTTCACAAGGTATACCTGTCCCAGAAGGGTTTTGAAAAGAATTCACAAACCAATAGTCTTGTATACCAGGCTGTCAGATACCCTCACATGCATCGAGAGGAGTAATTCTCTCTGCCCTTCCAGACTTCCTGCTTGTGTCTGTATATATTCTTAAACTTGAAGTCATTCTTTAGGTAGTGTTGACATGAAGCAACTATTGGGAACTGTATGGCTTTTTTTCTGTGCCACCGAGAACGGGTGCTGAGGGCTGGAGGAAAGGACGCAGGGAGGACACTGTGGAATCCCCTTGGAGCCATCACCAAGTTCCGTGCTAATTCGTACACATAGACATAGCATGTGCGTTAACATAGCTAATCAGCTTAGGGAAACATGGGACTGAGGCAAACTATCACTTATTTATGAACTCCTCATATTTTCTCTTATTGTCTACTCCTTAGGACTCTACAATAATCCCTGATCAAATTCACCAAAATGAAACCACTGAGATCTTGAACTTCAAGTTCTCATTTTCTGACAAGAGCTAGCCCATTTGCTACTGGGTTCCTTACCTCAATAGACTCACAGGAACTCAGCCATGACAGCCAGAGCTATTGCTTCCTGACAACTTAATATGCATAAGATATTGTTCGAAGTCCTTCGCTTGCATCAATGCATTTAATCCTTGCAACATCAATGTGATCCAGGAACACTTCAGAGAAGTTAAATAATTTTTGTGAAGATATGTTGCTTATTAACAGTAAAGTTGAACTCTAAAATAAGGTCAGTTCATCCCCAAACCCATGCTACTATCAGTGACTCCATATTGCCTTCTTTAAGACACATGAGACATCTGCACTCCATATAGCCCGGTGAGCTACAGCAATCCTAGACCCCCTAGCATCTTCCATTTACTCACTTCCTTTACTTAAAGCTGTATTGAGCTAATTCTGCTCTGATTATTTCTTCAAGATATTCTTTTATCTTGCAGGTAATTTCCAGGCACCAATAAAGGAGACAGTTCAGACTGTTACAACACATTACCATAGGCTGGGAGGCTTAAATAATAAGCACGGATTTCTCACAGTTCTGGAGTCTGCAAAGTCCAAGATCAAGGTGTTGGCAGGTCTGGGGAAGGCCTTCTTTCAGTTTGCAAATGTCAATCTTTTCATATCTGGGTTTTTTTTGGGGGGGGGTTGTTTGTTTCCTTGCATGGGAGAGAGAGAGAGAGGGAGAGAGAGAGAGAGCAGTCTCATTTCTCAGGTCTTTTCTTATAAGCACATCCCATTCATGAGGGCTACACTCTCATGACTTCCTTACCTCCCAAAGGCCCCACCTCCTAATGTCATTGCATTGGAAGTTACAATTTCAACATATGAATTTAGGGGTGTACACAAATGTTCAGTCCATAATGTCTGTTGTCCAAATTTATTGTGGTCCTGCTGTGCTTGTCTGCCCTTTTCATTTCTTACTGACCAGAGCATACTTCATAAGAGTCCTTCTCTTCAGCTCCCAGATATGCTACTGCCATCATAAATATTTTACACAGAAGATTGAGTGGTAGACAGAATGATAGTGAGGGAAAGACAAGGTGATCAACCCCAATGTTTTAAAATATGTGCCTTTGCTTTGGCAAATCGTTAACCTTCTTTTCTGCCTTTTAAACTCAAAGGCAACAGATTTTTCAGCTCTGGTTACAGCCTCCCTTGTACTCTGAGGCGTCATTTCTCTTTGTCCCTTTTCTGCCCAAATCATTCTCTTCTCTGACATCTTCATCTTAATCACTTGAGGTCTCTTTTACATTTGTATTACACTGGTGCATTGGGTTTCTCAAAGATAATTAATGACTTTTTTCTTAACAGATTTAAAGAGCTTTCCTTAGTTCTTAGCCACTCTGACTCCATCAGACATTTGATAATGTTGATTGTCCATTAAAATTTTTCTCTTGTTATTTATTTTCATAGTGCAGGTTTTTTATTTTTTGTTTTTCCTACTTTATAGTATTCCTCGCTTGTTTCCATGCCACTCTTTTTTTTTAATTTTTTTATTTTTGAGCAACCTTACAAGATTTTAACAAAACAATATAAAATGTGTATAAGATGTGTATATATTCTGGACATTGCAACTGTCCCCAGGAGTGCCCCCCCAATTACCCTCCCTTATCCCTCCCTTCCCCTTCCCGTTATAAATCTAAAGATAGTATTGAATTGTAAAGCATTACATCTTATCTGAATTTAACTCATGTTTCTAGACCAACTTTCTCATTGTCCAGGGTCTAGTCCCCACCTCCACAGATGAGTGGAGACAATCGACCCTTAGATCTCTGGGTTAAGCTGATTTTACTCATCATGATCTCTTCCATAACCATCCATTTACCCTCGAAGGCTGCAATGTCATTGTTTC
>PVKS010034344.1:0-20923 GCA_004027875.1 Aplodontia rufa | reverse complement strand
CTCTGGGTTAAGCTGATTTTACTCATCATGATCTCTTCCATAACCATCCATTTACCCTCGAAGGCTGCAATGTCATTGTTTCTAATTGCTGTGTAATATTCCATGGTATAAATGTACCACAGTCTTTGGATCCATTCTTCCAGTGAGGGACACCGGGGTTATTTCCATAGCCTAGCAATAGTAAATTGTGCTGCTATGAACATCGATATTGCTGTGTCACTGTAATGTGCTGATTCTAAGTTCCCTGGAAAGATACCCAGGAGTGGAATAGCAGGGTCATATGGTGGAGTCATCCCTAGTTTTTTAAGGATTCTCCACACTGCTTTCCAGAGGGGCTGTACCAGTCTGCAGCTCCACCAACAGTGTGTTAGTGTGCCTATTTCTCCACAGCCCCTCCAGCATCTATTGTTGTTTATTTTCTTCATCTTTGCCACTCTGACTGGAGTAAGGTGATATCTTAATGTGGTTTTCATTTGCACTTCTCTAATTACTAAAGATTTAGAGCACTTTCTCATGTATTCATTGGCTTGATCAATGTCCTCTGGTGAGAAGTCTCTGTTTAGCTCTTTGGCCCATTTATCAATTGGCTGTTGGTGTTTTTGTAGCTGACATTTTTGAGGATTTTTATAGATTCTGGATATGAGACCCTTGTCTGAGGAATCATAGTTGCAATGAAAATTAAAAGAGAGCGTGTATTAAAATGTATTTGAAAATTGAGAAAATATTATATAAATGTAAATTGTCTATTTGATAAGTAATTGTTATGCTTATTATGTACCAAGCAAAGGGTATCTAAGAACAAATATGACCAAGTCTCTTTCACCAAAGTTGCTTTCATCTAGACCCAGAGTAATTTGGGTTGTAAAGTTGTAAAGCACTAAGGGCAAACCCCAGGTGTTAAGCTTCTTAGGGACTAATACTTCTATGATCCAATGATTTCTTCAGTGCCCAGAAATGTTCATCACCATATAGAATGCACTTAACATTTGATAAATATTTTAATCAGTATCAAATAATGGAGGTATCAAAAGAAACAAGTAGGTGAAAATAGATTTGGAAGTATAAAATCATATTCAAGTGTAAATAAAAACTTGAAGGAAAATCACCTTTGAATAGAATAATCAATTAAGTTTCAAGGAGAAGTGGCATTTTCAAGAAGTAGCATTTGACTGGACTTTAGAGAATAGATAGATTTTTAAAAGTAGAGATTAAGATATTTCTTAGGATAGGGAAAGATGAAAGCAAAGGTCAAAAAAGGCTGGTCAACATAAATAGCCTAATGCTTTGCATGGATTAAGAGTACAAATGTAGGCAGCTTTGGAAGGCAGGGTTGTTTTAGTGTAGATTTAGACCAGAATCAATAATGTTGGCTAAATTCACAATTTAAAAGAGATGTAGTTTTTTAACAGTTGAGAAGGCTGAGAAATATGAAACTATGCATTTGAAAACGTAGTCAAGCTGTGATGTAAGGATAATTTGATTAAAATTAGACATTTTAAATTAGTTGTATTGGATAATTAGAAAAATAACATTAACTAAATGTTGACTAAATAGGAGATCTCACTCCCACTGGAAAACCTATTAAGAAAAAGGCTATAAACTGTAGAGAAATATTTGCTATTTTTCACTGTTTAAAGAATTACTTCAATGACTAGAGTGTTTAAAGAACTAAATATTTTTCCACAGTCGCAGCCACCTGGTGAGTTGCTAACAGTTAGACAAAGGCAACCTTAAAGAAACATATTTATCACCACACCCCATGCAGCTTTAGCCATAAAGAGTTCAACTCCAAAGTGGATATTTCCCTGAGGTTGCAAAATTTTGTTTCAGGAAAAAACTCCGTAAGGATATTAAACTTCTTTTTTTCCTTTTTAGCTGATATTTTAGTTTGAATTGTACTGATGTTCAATAAGCATCAGAATAAAACCTACTTGGGGCTAACACAAGCCCAGGCACCATGGGCATAAGCAAGATGAGAATTCCATATATTATAATAAATTCTTGAAATGTAAGTGTCATATCTACTTCTGAAGGCAGAGAAACCCAAAGGGACACTTGATAATTTTTTTTTAAATTTGGCTCTTTTTAGTTATTTGTGATAATAGGATTCATGTTTACATAATTCTAAAAGCATGGATATAATTTGATAGAATTTGGTTCCCAGTACTTCCCAGTCCCTCACCTCTTCCCTTTCCTTTCATTCCCTCTACTCTACTGATCTTTCTGTACAATAGTTTTCATGTTTTTAATTAGTGTCTTATGGATGTACGTGATGGTGAGATTCACTATGGAATATTCATATATGTACATAGAAAAGTTAGGTCAGATTCATTCCACTATCTTTTCCTATTCCATCCCTCCTTTTATCCCTTCATTCCCCTTTGTCTATTCTACTGATCTTTCTTCCATTTTTTTTATAATCCCGCCCCAACCCTTAATTTGGGTTAGCTGCTGTATGTCAGAGGAAACATTCAACTTTTGACTTTTGGGTACTGGTTTATTTCACTTAGCTTGATAACTTCCAGTTACATCCATATGCTGGGAAATGTAATAAAGTAATTTTTCTTTATGGCTGAGTAATACTCCACTGTGTATATCTACCACATATTTTTTTTTATCCATACATCTGTTGAAGAGCACCTTGGTTAGCTCCATAGCTGGGTTATCGTGAAATGTGCTATTACAAACTTTAATGTGACTGTATCAATGTAGTATGCTGATATTGAACCCTTTAGATAAACACTGAGGGACAGGATAGCTGGGTTACATAGTGGTTCCATTCCCAGTTTTTTTGAGCAATCTCCACACTGTTTTCTAAACTAGTTTTTCCACTTTGCAGTCCCATCACCAAGGTATGCGTACACCTTTTCTGCACATCCTCAACAACATTTATTGTTACTTGTATTCTTGATAATTTCCATTCTGATTGGATTGAGATGATATAATGCAGTTTTAAATTGCATTTCTCTAATTGTTAGAGATGTTGAACATTTTTTCATATATTTGTTGACAATTTGTATTTCTTATTTTTAAAAGTGTCTGTTTAGTTCCTTTGCCCATTTTTTGACTTATGTGGAAGGTATAGACATTTGTTTCATGATTTCTATTTTGACCCTGCTGCCAGCAACATACATGGTGACAGTTAAACACAAAATTATGACTTTCATCATAACCCATTACTTAAAAAATGAATGGGTAGAAGTAGAAAAACCTCATAGTTCAGAGCTAATAATCATCCTCATTGCATCACCAGGTTTTGCGAAGAAAGCTTCTTGGATAACTTTTATTTAATAAGTAAGCTTATTGTAGGAAAAGTGAAAAAGGAAAGGAATGTAAACAACAAAATGAATAACTTTAATCAAATTTACAAAAATAGTAGTTAATGTTCTATTTAGTTTCCACTTAAAATTTTGTCACATATTATTTGAAAAATAAGAATAAGAAAAAGAAAGATAACAACCTGTTTACAAACCTCTTATTTTATTTTATTTTATCGGCAGGGGTTGAGAGATAAGATATAAAGAAATAAACAAAAACCTCCTCATCAGTTTCAGTTCATCTTCTAGAGTAACTCCAGTCTGGAGGTGGAACTAGAATCCTGCATTTCCCTGGATTTTGCTCATCTCTGTCTCATTTCCTTCTTATTTTCTGTCTTCATAACTTTACTCATCTGCACATAGACACTTCATTTCTTCATATTAATTAGATAATATTCTGCATAGTAATCTATAGTTCTTTTAAAAATATGTGTTGTGTATATTATCTCAATGTATATAGATATAATTTATCTTTTGCCCAGGTTGCATGGTATTCCAGGACATGAATGCCTCATAATTTATTCAATAATTTCCCACTGATAAACACTTTGTTATAATTTTGTTATTATAAAGAAGAGCTTAATAAGCACACAAATGCATATAAAATTTTATGGAATTTCATCTGGATTTAGAAGTCAGACTTCTGAGTCATAGATTCTCCCCTTTGAGAATTTTAAATAAAATTTGAAATTGTCCTGTAAATATTTTATTTTTTCTTCATTTGTTTTAAACTTATTTATTATAACCAATTATATCTTGGGTCCTATGTTAAATGCTGCATAAAACCTGTTAAATAAGATATAATCTAAGCCAGTAGAGAATAGAATAGGTAATTTAGGGATCTAGGAAGACAATTGTGCACATTATGGAAAACAGTTTAAGGAAAACAATAGAAAGAAACTTTAGTTAGTCTACAGGGATGAAGGAATTTCTGGTGGAGATATTCATAGTTAGAAATAATGGGAGTTATCCAAGTGAAGTTGGGTTGGAAGAAAAAATTATAAAATGAGTAAAAGGCATTTATGGAGGTGATGAAAATTCAAAATTCCATGCATATAATTTCTAGATAAGATGTGTCCTTTTTCTCTCAATAGGAACCATAAGTGAGCATGGTTGTGAAACTTCTAGGTGGCAGCCTAGACAAAATGGAAATAGGAGACTGAAACTTAATTCAGTTTTATGAAACTGCTCTTGCCTCGTTTGCATTTAACTTTTCTGGACAAAAGTTCTTGGTGTGAATAGGGGATCACTGGAAAAAGAGTGGAGTTACTATTATAGCTCTAGAAGATGCATTGATTTTCATGGTGGTGGTGGTAGCGGAATATCTATGAAGGAAAGCCTTAGATGTTGGTATGTAAGATAGTGAGAGAAAGATTAATTAATGATCATTTTTCTTTCTGTTCTTTTGTCCTCAACCTTTTGAAAAAAAAGAAAAGGAAATGCCTTTAATGTCTCTTCCAAACTATCCAAGCTTCTTAAACTTAACTATCTGCTGACTTGGCCGTACATCTCTCCCAGATGTCTCTGACCTAAGCATGATTTTATTGACATTCCCATTTATTTTCCTGGAAGCAGCAATATGGAACCCTGCTTCTCCCAAGCAAAATATCCCTGAATTAGTTCCCCACTTCCACTCCAGTGTAGTCAGTTTTCTTCTTGGGGCAAATACATACTACCCAGCTGGTAACATGGGCAAGCAGACAAGTTGAACTTACTACTTTCAATTTTTTTTCCAAAACCAAGAACTAGAGTCATTATTCAAGCTGAACTAGTATACATATGTTAGCTGAGAGGCCATTTTGGAAGAAATGACAACCTATGCCACTCAATTCATATTATCCCCATTTAGGCTACCCCATCTACTACCTATACTACTTTCTTTCCATATAAATCACAGAATCTATACTTCTTCTATGAAACCCAGACATTAACTCACTTCTTTCCTAAAAACACAGTGGCTTCCACTTTACAGATGATCCTAGAGAAACTCTACTTATTTAAGAGAACACTGCCAGTCTATCATGTAGGCCTGATGTGATTACAGAGATCTTTCTTAAATGGAACCGTTCTTCGTTACTTGAGAGAGTTTCCTGAAGGAATAAATAACTCATTATTTCTGTATAGGGAATACTCAGTTATCCACATATTGGGAATCCTCCAGTTGGAAAAGTATTATGATATTCGTGACTTCAGCTGTGGTACTCATTCTGCATCCTTATATGAAACTCAAGTCAGCATCAAAGCACTGGCCAGGTTTATCATGGATGATGGACTTGCACTAGGTGTTTCCCTAGCCAGTCAACTCAGAACCTATGCTCACAAATTCTGCTGTACCTAAATTGATGTTATGGCAAAGTGAAGGGGTTAATACCAAAGATCAATTCACAAACTGATGGAAAACCCATTTGCACTTGTAAGTTCCACACTGAAGATTTGCAGAATTTGTTAGGATAATAAGGTCTAGGGATTTGGGAGGTATACGTGAGGTCAATACTACAAGTAGGATGCACTCTGTTATTTGGATCTGCATTTAGAAAGACCTTTAAAAAGTCTCTGTTGAACAAATAGAGTAGGTTGAGTTCCAGCCTGTGGCCCACAGTATAGAATAGTTGTGAGGCAATTGACCATGAACTAAGACAGTAGTCATCTGCCACCTAAATCACATTGTTAGGCTATCCGAAACCACCAGGTATAGAAAAGCACTCATATGAAGCATGACCTTCTAAGGATTGAGAGTGTTACGGTTTAGATATGAGGTGTCCCCTAAAAGTTCACTTGTGAGACAATGCAAGAATTTTCAGAGGTTCAATAATTGGGTTATGAGAAATGTAACCTAATTAGTGGGTAAATCCACTAATGTGGATTAACTAGGTAATAAGGGAATGTAGTTAGGGAGTGGCTGGACATATGTAACTGAGGGGTGTGCTTTTGGGATTTATGTTTTGTCCCTGGTGAGGAGAGTTCTTTCTCTCTGCTCCCTGGGTTCCATGTCCTGAACTGCCTTCTTCCCTTTAGCCCCATGGAAATGACGTTCTGCTTCAATCCAGGATGCTGAGCTGTGGAGTCAACTGACCATGGACTGCATCTCCAAAACTGTGAACTAAGATAACCATACTTCTTCTAAGTTCTTCTTGCTAGGTTTTCTGGTCCCAGTGATGAAAAAGCTGACTAAAATAGAAAAAATATTACTGAAATCCCAAGGGTAAAGTCCAGACCTTTCTTGAAGCAAGATCAGCAAGATCAAATTCTTTACTACACATTATGTTGCCTTAGTCTGTGACTAATTCTGTTATATAATAATCTGAAGAATTCATTATATATGCTTGTGCAAATAGTCATGTAGCCAATGTGTAACACTTGTGGTGATGGGAAAATAATTACTTCTAAATAAAATCCATGTTATATTTGGGAAATTTTAATACTATTTAATACTATTTATACAAAGATGTCATATAATAAGTTTACATCTGTGAAGGAGCTTTACCTTTAATGGTTGGTCATTAAAAGTATGCTAAATGAATGAGAATACATATTGAATTTTTATTGTACTAGGGTCCAAAGTGGGCTCTCACATGACTAGAAATAGATATTTATTTCAGCAGGAAAGTAAAAATGGAATGTCCTCTGAAATATGGAAACAAATATTGGAAATGTTTCTTCTATTAAAATAAGAGAGAAATCTTAAAAGAAATTAGAATGTTTTCCTGGAAGATATATATAATACCTTATGTGAAAATAATACTGTACCTGGTGCTCCACCGATAGCTTGCAAAGTGATGATTCAGGACCAGGTGGAGTAAAGTAAGACTCTGTGTACTCATGTTGCTAAGGCAGGGAAATACATATGACATATAGCTTACCTTTCAAAAAGAAGGTGAAAAGAGCATATTCTTATTAGTACCTTGGTTTATAATTAAAGTGTACTGAACTCAATTTAGAGAAAATAAAATTAAAATTATAAAAAGAATCTTTAGCTAAGCTAACACATTACTCTGTATACACACAGGTCAGATGAAAACATACAAGCATTATGAACACTTGAATAACAAAATAATGAATGACATTTTTAAATATTTATTAATTTATTAAAAATCAAGCTTTTTTCATATGTACTTTCAAAAATTATCGTAAGCCTCATTATGAAAAAAACACATTTTCCTGATATAAATTTCCCAATTCTCATGCCACAGAAGAACCCTTTGCCACTGTTTTTATTAAAATAATTTTTCTTAAAATAGTTTTTGGAATAATGATTTTTCAGTTGGATACATACTGTTTTTACCTCTTACAACAAACTAGGAAGATTCAGTGAATCAGGTAGGGAATCATAATTTCATTTTATTTCTTGTACAAACTCGTACAAAATTTCTTGAAATTAATAAATGATACATTTTTCATTTGTCTAATTTTCTTTGAATTTACTAATTTATACTCAAACTTTGGCACAAATATAAATCTCTAATAAAAATTCATTGAGTACCTTTAAATTGCTCTGAGAATCTGAATCCCATAGAAAGTTTTCTGACAATTTGGAGCTCACAGTCTGGCTACTGAGGCAGATAATACCTAATATTGTAATAAACAAGCACAGTATTTATAATGTTGGAAAGATCAGAAACTATAAGTATAGAAAAGTAGGGTTAGGATGATGGGTAGAATATATACTTCATTATTAATTGGGTATTGATGTAGGTCTCCTTAAAAAGGAGAAGATATGGAAAGAAGAAAAAATCTTTGCAAGAAATGAATGCAAAGAACCCAAAATGGAAGCATGCCTGGCATATTGGAGAATATGTGTGGAAAGAACTGATGGTGTGAGGAAGTGAGGGGCAGAGAATGGTGATGAGAAATGGCCTTGTAGGTCACACTTCTGGTTTTGATTTTTATTATGACTTGAGCAGGGAAGTGATATAATCTGACCTATGCTTTAAAAGGATCTGCATGGCTGCTGTCCTGATAAGAGCAGGGACTATGTGGAGAAAAGCAAAGGGCAGAACAGAGAGAAGAGAAGGCTATTACATGAAATCATTTGAGATATTTGTTGACTACATTTTCACACACATCAGGAGCTGTAGGGGTTTTATATTTTCCTTTTAATCATCGTTGCTGGAACTCCCTATCCTCATCCAGCAGACTGCACAGATTGAATAATGAATGCGCTCATGTTGGAATCCCTCTTTACCATCATCCATGGGATGCTCTTTGCTTGAGATGGATATCCTATTTATTATCCACAGTCTTTGCTTTTCTAAACTCTCTTTTTGAAGGAGCAAATATTTATTAGATGTTTGAGAAAGAGCACACCAAAAATAATTGTTATGTACTTACAAGTCTGAAAATTTATTTTTTGTAGTCTTATTACTGATGGATATGTTGGGAAAGTAAATAATTCTAAATTGAGAAAAACATCCAGTTAGAAGTTTTAAGACATCATTCTTTTGCCATCTGGCTTCTGGTTAAATGTTCAGATCATATCAATGGGGCTTTGTTCTTATTATTTTCACCTTTACATCTGGAAGGAAATTTTCATCTTTTTCAATTTTGAGATATTGAAAATTATTTCAATAATTCATTTGCATCCTTCATTCTTTAATAATTCCATTCTATATATTTTCTTTTTGTATTTCTTTAAGGAACTGTTATTAAACACTAGACCTCAGTTACATTTGCAATTTTCTTCTTATTTTATAACTATTTATCTTTTGGCTTCATATTCTAGGTAATTTCAAGTTTCTTTCCAGCTCTTTCATTGAATTTTTCATTTTTGCCATCATGCTAATTCGTATGAATTCCTCTTTGTTTTTTTATATACCTATTAATTTTTATATACCTATACATTTTTTAAATACCCAAAATAAAAATTTACATCCAGATAGTTTCATTGAATATTTTTCTCTTTTTACCAAACATTTATTATTTGTAGTTTTTTGACATTCTTTTTTTTAAATTTGTTAAATATGGACTTAAAATTAGGAGGGAATCATTATCAAACAATCAAGAACAAATGTATAATTACAGAGCGAGCCAAGGCTGATGCCATTCCATGGTTTCCCCCCTTGGGTTCCCCATGGTTCCATGTTTCCCCCTATTAAATCCCTGTGTTAAATGGGCTTCTCATGGAAGTTGAAGGTTTCCTCTTAGTTGATTCCCCCATACTCCCTCCCTCCAGTCTCCTTGCTGTCTTTCTTATTCCCGCCCCCCTGCTTCCCCTCCCTACATCTCCCAGCATCCTAGGCAAGGTTCCTCCTGTTAGTGTAAAACTTCATACATGTTAAGATTATTATTAGCTTAGTCATCAATCATACTCTTTCCAATTGTGTTCTAGCTTCCACAAATGAGAGAAAACATTTGGCCCTTGAGTCTCTGAGTTTGGGACATTTCACTTAGATGGAAAAAAATTTCTACTTTGTTTTTTGATATTCTGCATCTAATGCTTTCTGCTTATTATTTCTGCTTATTTCTGGCCCTCATTGCAACTATGCAATTGCACTTGATAACTTAATCTGTTTTTGTAATTGGTGAGTCTCTTCCTCTATCCCTGAACAGGTTTACAGGGCTTTCTCATTCATGCTCATCTTACTACAAGTTTTGTTAGTGATAATACTTTCTTTCAGATGATCAAACCAAAACTTTGAAGTCAACTTTCAGTCCTCTTTTTTTTTCTCAAAACTCACAATATAATCACAAAATATGTTTCACTTGACCCTCAAAGCATATAATAATTGCTGTTATAAATCTAATGCTATGTGATACTGGTCCAAGTCACTACTTCATTTCTTAGATTATGCATCAGTCCGTGACCTGTCCCTGTCCCTCCTAAGCCTGCTCTTCTACAGTGTGTTTTCAACATACTATGGAAATAATCTTTTTGTTAAAAAAAAGTCAGATAACATTCTTAAGCTAAAAGCCCAATAATGATTTCCTATCTTTTCAAGAGTGAAATCCAACATCCTTAACATAAACTCCAGTTCAGTACAGGGTAGGGCATCCCATTAACTTATCTAACTTCCTCCCTTCTGCACTGCTTCCCTTCATTGTACTCCAGGCAAATAGGCTGATGGGTATGACTAAGCACACATAGAAGCTCTCTACTCAATGGCAGCTTTACCTCAAGTTCATTCTGCCTGGAGCTCTCATTACAGATACGGACATGTCTTATTGATCATCTTCAAGTCTTTGCTCAAATGTAATCTTTAGTGACATCTTCTCTAATAGCCCTTTTGAAGGTTACAAGATTATTTTAGCTTCTTGTTTTATTTTTTCTCTGTGGTAATCTTTTATTATGTAATAATAATTTACTTAACTTGCATATTATTAGCCTTCTACTGTTATAACATAGGCTTCATGAGGGAAGCATAGTGGTTTGTTTTGTTCATTGAGTTAGAATAGTGTCCCCAAACAGAAAGTAATCAGTAGAGCACAAATCTTAGGTGCAAAATTCAAGAGAGAAACACTTTAAGACAGCTATTATAGCTCTTTTCAATGATATAAAGGAAAATACACTTGAAATAAAGGAACAAATGGGAAATCTCTGCTCAAAAAGAGAAACTATAAAAAGATCAAGTCAAAATTCTAAAATTTAATAGTAAAATATAATAGATAAATATACCTGGACAGGCTTAACCCAAAAGCAAATATGATATATAAATAATTCAGTATACTTGAAGATAAAGTAATATGAATTATCTAATCTGAACTATTCAGAGAAAAAATATAAATCCCAATTGATAAATAGTGTAAAGTATTTGTGATATAAAAGTTGTAATATACAAGCAATTGAATCTCTAAAGTAGAGAGGGAAGAAAAGGATTAAAGAAATTTTTTTTAAAAATTACAAAATTATCAAAAAGACATAAATTATTCAACATCATTAAGCCACAAAGCAGAATAAACATTAGGCAAATTACATCATAGTTATACTGAGATGATTGAAGTTATTTATGAAAAATGTAGTCATGTATATTCTTGCAATTTTTTTTAACCCAGGGGCAATTTGCCACTGAGTTCCATCCCCAGTCCTTTTTTTTTAGAGACAAGGTCTCTGTAAGTTGCTGAAACTGGTCTTGAACTTACCATCAATCTTCCCATCTCAGTCTCCCAGCACCTAGCTCTTGAACATTTTTTGATAGACATATACACTTATTTTTCATGGAAATATACCTGGCAATACAATTTCTGGGTCAAAGGATAAACCTATGATTAATTTTATCAGGTATTATGAAATGAATTTCTAAAATGGTTTTTCCAATACACACTCCCACTACCAATAAGTAAAAACTTTAACTTATTCCATCTTTTGTCATTTCTTATTAGTTAATCTTTTAATTTAGCAATTCTGCTAAGTGGATAGTTAGCATCAATATTATTTTTAGAAAAGTAATCAAATGAGAAAAACCCCAGAGAAATGAAAATCTAAATTTTGATAATTATTTAAAAAATCTCAATGATAAAAATCACATCTATATATATTATTTACATTTTATATGATAATAAAATGTTTGTGTTGATATTTTTAAGGAGACATTAAACAATACCTCTTCCACTCCTTTACTAAAAGTAGTTGAGAAATAAAATCCAAGATACGGACAAATGGAGAAATTATCATCTTTATTATAAGGCTAAATCTGTTTGGATATTATTGCTCTAGATCTGAAGTCACTGCACCCACCCTAATTAGACAGTTGTATCTAGTGGAGGAGACAATCATGATCTCTCCAAGAGGCAGAATTTGTCCACTTGTCACTAAACAAATACATTTGCATTGCAAGTTAAACAGATTCTGAAAGAAAAAAAAGGTGGGGGTGAAGCTGAGGGAATGAACTAAGCATGTTCTTTGATTCTTCCAATATTAATAGTTAGATAATTCCTGATAAATAGAGACTTCTACAGAACTGGGGTTATTACTGTATATGAAGTCTTTCCACATGGCTATGTAAAGCCAGAGAAATTTCTTTCACCTCTTTTCATAAGCGGTCCTTTTCTTCATTATACCATATTATTAAAATTACTATTTATATTACTCAAATGTGTCCTTATGTGAACACTTCTAACAAAGGTAAGCCTTTTCACAATAATGTGACACAACACTGAAAACAGCAGATTTAAGGAAAAGACTACATATTTTGAATGAAAAGACTTTTAGTAATTTAGCCTCACATGATATATAGCAAGCTAATATTCTCTCTCTAATACAAGAGAAAGTTGGTTCCTGTCTTGGAAAATGAGTATTCAAGAGCAATGGCCTGCATCTATTCCACCTTATAATGAATCCCAAGTATCTGCACATTCAGCCCATACACACTGAACTCTCTACTAGATTTTTTTTTTTTAAGAGAGAGGACAGTGAGAGAGACAGAGAAAGAGAGAAACAACTTTATTTGGTTTTACACATGGCCTTCGTTGCTCCATCGCTTCATTGTGTACATGGTGCTGGGGTTTGAACCCGGGTCCTCGCGCTTGCCAGGCAAGCGCCGAAACCGCTGAGCCACCGCTCCAGCCCTCTCTACTAGATTTTTATTTATTCATTCTAACAATCTTTTTATATTGTTCAAATTTGATGTAAATACTTCTATATTTGAATTATGTTTGCTTTTCCAGTTGTTTCTAATTTTTAAATATATAGAAAAATATTCAAGGACATTAAATCCCTCATTGATGTCAACACAATAATTGTGGGGGACTTCAATACACCATTATCAACACTAGACAGATCATCAAAATAAAAAATCAATAAAGATATCTCCAATCTGAACAACTCTATTAATCAATTGGGCTTAACCGACATCTACAGAATATTCCATCCTAAGTCAATTGAATTTACCTTCTTCTCAGAAGCTCATGGATCCTTCTCTAACATTGAACACATCCTAGTCCACTGAGCTAACCTTAACAAATATAAAAAAGTTGATATAGTCGCATGTATCCTATCAGACCACAATGCTATAATCTTAGCAATCAACAAGAAAAACAACAGAAATTACTCAAACATTTGGAAATTGAATAATACTCTCTTAAAAGATGGATAAAAGAGGCAATGAGAGCAGAAATCAAGAAATTCTTGGAAATGAATGAGAATGAAGAAACAACATATCAAAATATCTGGGATAGTATGAAGGCATTCTTAAGAGGTAAATTTATAGCACTGAGTGCATACATCAACAAATCAGGAAAGAACCCAAATAAATAGTCTCATGCTCTAATTCAAATGCCTGCAAAAAAGAGGAACAATCCAATCCCGAAGCTAATAGAAGACAGGAAATAACTAAAATCAGAGCTGAAATCAATGAAATTGAGAACAAAAAATGATACAAACTATCAACAAAATAAAGAATTGGTTCTTTGAAAAACAGGATCAACAGACCTCTTGCCAACTTCACCAAAAAAAAAAAAAAAAAAAAAAAAGGAATGAAGTGAAGCAAATCAACAAAAATCAAAGATGAAATGGAGATATCACCAGACTCATTCTCTGTGGAAATCAGCATGGAGATTCTTCAAAAGACTAGGTCTATAAACACCATGTGACATATATTTCTTTTTGGAATTTATCCAAAAGAATTAAAGACAGTATACTTTAGAGATACATGCATTCATGTGTTTACAGTAGGACAATTCACAATAGCCAAGTTATGAGATCAGCCTCAGTGTCTGTTAAGAGATGAATGATTACAGAAAATGTGGTTTGTATAAACAAAGGAATTTTATTCAGCCAGAAATAAGAACAAAATTATGTCATTTGCAGGAAAATGGACGGAAATGGAGAATATCATGGTAATCAAAAAAAACCAGACTCAGGAAGTCAAAGGTAATAGGTGTTATTTCATATGTGGAAGCCAGAAAAAAGGGGGAAAAGAATCTCATGAAAACAGAAGGAAGACCACTAAGGTAGAGGAAGGCGATCAAGGGAAGGGAGAAGAAAAGGGTCAGGAATGGTATTGCAGAGTGAAATTAATTCAAATTTTATATGCATAAAAATGCCACAATGAAACCCACTTTCCTGTATAATTCTTATGCACCAATAAAATTTTGTTGGAAAACTTGATTTTTAAAAGGCAATCTTATTGATCTAGTGAGGTGGCTCAGTGGTAGAGTCCTTGCCTGCCATGCATGAGGACATGGGTTCAAATCTTAGCACTAAGTGTAAAAAAAATAAAAACCAGATGGAAAAAAATTTATTTCTCTTTCTCTCTCTTTCTAAATAATTGCTTAACTATGGAGGTTAATGAAAAATAGAGTAATAACAAAATAGTTTAGTCATTTAATTTTTAAAAATATTAAGCTAGAAAATGTGTGCACTTGAAGGCAATGCATCACAGGAACTAACATAATACCTACATAATGAAAGAAAATAAGTTTATTAGTTCAATAGCTACCTAGTGGTTTGTATTATGTTCAGAATTATAATCGTTATAATCACATGGATGATGTTTTCTACATCACAACTTAATTCAAAAGGATCTCAGAAGGGAGATACAGGCAATGGAAATATGGCTATATATCTATTTCCACTTATAACAAAACAGCATCTATTCTATAGCATCATCAGCTGTTCTCATACAACTTCATTATAATCTACTTTCCATTATTTCCACTTTACTTGTAGTTTTGGCTTTGTCTCACATTTCCACATAAAATTTTTGTTTTAGAGAAAGAAAGAGAGAGAGGGAGAGGGAGAGGGAGAGGGAGAGGGAAAGAATCAATTTTATTTTTTTCATCTTATTTGTTTGTTTGTTTTTCTGACACTTAATTGTGCATGTGGTGCAGGGCTTGAACATTAGTCCTCATGCATGCCTGGCAAGCACTGTAACCACTGAGCAACCATTCCAGCCCCTAACAAAACTTTTAGCCAGATCTTATAAATTAATAATATGAAAACTAGAAACTGTCTTTTCATTTCCTTTTGCTTGCTTTCGTTTGAGAGGCAGTGCAATGAAATCAAGGGGACTGTGACAGAATGAGACAAAGTTATCTACTCTGAAAAGGCATGATTAGATTAAAACTTAATTCTTTTATTAATGATATTATTAAGGATTTTGAATTTAAAAACTCATATAAGAAAACTCAGTCTCCAAAATACAAACTAATGATAAGAATTTCATGTCTCAGTTTTCCAAAAGAAGTAATGTACTTCATCAGCATCATTCTAACAAGTAGAAAAAATACATCCATCATTTCTGGTGTCAAGAAAAAGTGTTCAATTGAATTATCTGGTTGACTTATCATTCCCCTGTACTTTAGAAAAAATGCAGCAGGTGTTCCATTTCATGGTGATTATTTCATAAACATGGCTAAATTTTTATCCACTGTGAAGAAAATGACAATACCTTCATAGATGGATGAGCAAGGAGTTTAAAAGAAGCTATTCAAGTCCTTTCCATGTTTCAATAAAATTAATTGAAATGTTTCTATGTTTTTATTATATACTGAGACAGTTACTTGAAATAAATATAAATGAGCTTCTTTAACTTTTAATCATATGTTTTATGGACCAGTAAATGGAGAGCATCAACTTTCATCATTCATCTGCAAAATAGAGTATAGTAAGCAAAGTATATACCTTGCCATCAAATGACTTCAAGCTTCATGGTGATCACAAGTGATCCTGTTGCAGTGTGATAGTGTGTTGGTATAACCACTGGGATAACTTGCAATTTTATCTTCCACAAATTACACAAACAATATATGGAAGACAATCATGCACCCAACTCATCTTCAATTAATTTCTCTCCATTCCCATATTATACTGTTATACATTAGATACAAGATTTCCCCCAGAAGCTCATGTGTGAGAAAACATAAGAACTTTCATAGGTGAAATGATTAGATTAAGAGAGGTGTTATCTTATCGGTGGATTAACCCACTGATATGGACTAACTGAACAGTAACTATGGGCAAGTAGGATATGGCTGGGGGAAGTAGGTCACTGGAGGATGTGCCTTTGGGGTTTATATTTTGTCCTTGGTGAGCAGAGCTCTTTCTGCTTCTTGCTTGCCATGACCTGCGCTCTTTCCTCCACCCTGCCCTTCCACCATGGTATTTCTCCTTACCTTGGGCCCAGAGCTAAGGAGTCAGCCAACCATGGACTGAGCCTCTGAAACTGTGAGCCAAAATAAACTTTTCTTCCTCTACATGTTCTTGTCAGGTCTTTTGGTCCCAGTGGTATAAAGCTGACTAAAATAGAAGCATTCCTTAAGAGTTAAGGAATGTTGCAAGAATAGGTTCATTGCTATTGAACCAAACTTTATATCAGTCTGTACTTTCCTTTAACTGAACATTTTCCATGCTATCTTCTGAAATGCTGTTTGCAAAAATGTCTCTTACATATAATTCTCTTTCTCCAATACTCTGTTTTTACTGTGGCCTTAAACAAATCCATATGACCCCTCTTCACTTTTAATTTTCTTAAAATAGAAGTTGCCTAATTTTTTCACCCTTTAAATCTGTACTCTCTTTTCCTGATGTTACTTGGTCCACTTTGAAAAAAAATATTTGCCTTATGGAACTTCACTGATACTTCAAAGGCATTTTTAAATTTTTATAAAATATCTTTTCCATTGTAATATATTTCATGGGACTTTTCTCTTTCCCACTCTCATGTGCACAAGCCTACAAATGTCTTTACCTCCCTTTGATGAGGATTTCAACACAGATTTCACAAGTTTCATCTGTACACCAACTCCTCTAATCATCTTGGACCAATTGAAAATCCAATTGTGTGAGTCATCAAATAAAAATACAAATATGTATTTTTAAACAAATACATATTAAACATATTTTCAGTATACTTAGCAAGTGTATATCATTGTACACATATGAATGTGATTATTTCACAGCCTTGTAGCATGAAGAAGCTCACATTGGGAGACAGATAATTGAACCAAATAGTTACAGCAGAACTTTTATGAATATAAAAGAAACATTTAGAGAGCTGTGGTGAGAAGCTACATAGTATGACATACATACTTTCATAATCTTAAGTCCAGTCTAGCCCCATTTCCACTCTCTACCCTTCAGTAACCCCCACCCCCTCCATCACCCACCATATCTCCAGATTTTATCCTTATGGAACTTCTCTCTATGCCATGTTTTTTGAAATACTGTGCTATTTTTATATGATTCCATCTGTCTGAAAGATCTACTATTCCTCTTGGCCATCTGTCAAAACTCTTCTTCATACTTTTCAGCTTAAAAATTAACTATCAGATGAAAACATCTCTGATACTCCAAAGGTTGAAATATTGACTCGTCTTCTGTTCTTCTATGCCCTTTGTGTGTACTTCTAGGCTCTGTCATAATAATTTATAATAATTTTAAAGTGTCATCTCTTTAACATGTCTCTGAACTCCTATAAGATAGACTGAATGTACATACTTAATGACTAGGACATAATAAGTGTTCAAAGGTTTTATGAAATGAGGATTGACATAAAAAAGAGGAAAGACACTAGAGAAATTCAAATCAAAGAACAGGTCTTTTATTCTTTTGATGTTCCTTAGGAGAACTTTCTTCTTAATAATTTATTAATTTTGAAGTGTAAGGAAAATTACCTCTAAGTCTTCTGAATTGTCTAGATATCTTTATTAGTGAGGTACACTAATTTATTTATTAAGCAAGCTTCAAAATGAGTGCTAAACACAAAAATAACTTAGTTTTGTTTATGCTGATGTTCCTGTTAAGTATCTTTAAAGGTGATTCTCCTCTATGTGGCATCTCTCAAAAATTCAAGTTTGATACAGCTTGTGAATCTGCTATCTGTAAAACAAGGTTTCCTAACTTGTTAAAATGGGAGAAGAGCTTTTATACCTCATTTCATCCTGTAATTGACACATCATATCTACTCATATTTCATTGGTAAAAATTAGTTAAATAGCATCACTTGTATACAAGAGGGCAAGCAAATGTTCTCAAGTACAATTTTACACAATAGAGGATCATGCCCTTAGTGTCACACAAGTGAACTGACTTAAATATCTGCAAATAGGACATGGTGGTACACACCTATTATACCTGTGGTGCAGGAGCCTAAAGCAGGAGGGTTGCAAATTCAAGGCAGCCCAGACAACTTAGCAAGGCCCTATCTCAAGGTTAAAAAAAAAAAGATGTAATTTATTTGAATTAGTGATAGAGAGCCCCTAGATTAAATTTCTGGAACTGCCAAAATAGTAATAAAATAATAATGCTGATAATAATCTTCAAATAATAGCTATTGTCTAGAAGCTGGGATCTGATAACTGAATCTTCTAAAATATGTACTACAGGTGACTGGAGAACAGACTTACCTGTGAAGGAATAAATTTTTCCTTCTTAAATATTCTGTTTAATTTGGATCAGTTTCTAAAGTACTAATTTCATAGTTCTAGAAAATACGTAACTATGTCTGGTTCCCTACGTTTTATTTTGCTTTGGAAGAAATGTACTCTAGAAGATATATGTATGGTCAAACATAAAATAGATAGATTTTATTTAGAGTTCAGAAAATTGTACCATAAAATTGGTCTTTTGTAGTGTCATTGATCCTTATAAGCCTTAAGAATTATACATTTAGTTACTCCTCATACATTATTGTGGCTATTCTATGACAAATGGGTTCACAAATCTCGTTATAATTTTAAAAAATTGAGTATTAGTGTTTTGCCACTCAACTTATAAGGAACCTAGATAGTGTCTAGAGCCTAATAGAATTAGCATATGCTAATTTCCTGTCAATTTGTTTATCAATTGGTTTGTATGTGCCAAGAAAATTACAGAGCTCTGGATATTTGAAATATACTCTTATGAAATTAAATAAAATTCTTTCCTATAGAATACACCAAAATAACTCATACATTAATGTCAGTCTTTCTTGCTATCATTACTCCTGCCTATCAGCACAATGTGAATTTGAATAACTACATTTTTCTGTTCACTTGACAAATGTTTATTGTGTGTTTGTCCATGTATTGATTTCAGTCCTTGAAATAAAAAATACAAAGGTTAATAAAGCTCTCTGTAAAGCTGAAAATGCAGTGCTTACCCACATTCATTGATGTAGGTCCCCTTTTGACAAAAAAATAAGTTACAATCACTTCAAGGAATACCAGCATTCCTTGGAACACTGTTAGGATGCATTCATTATCTTTTTATATAACACAACAGGCATTGTTATAGGAAAAATGATGTAACAGGATAAGGATGACTTTCAGAATGTTTTGCAACAAAGCATATGGTATTCTGTTGCCACTTTATATCTAATGTGAAGTAACTCCTAACTCCAGTAAACCTCACATTCCTCAGCTGCAGATTAAAATTGTTTCATGATTAATTTAAAGAACATACAGGGAAATGTACAGACACAAAGCATAGTAGTTCCATAAATATTAATTTGAATACTCTTATTTTAACTTTCATATTTTCAAATCAAACCCAGAAAGTGTTAAAGTTTCCAGCCTTTGGTGTCAGTCACTATATCACACCCAGCATCTTTGTCTTCCATGATACTAAAAATGTAATTGCCTCCACCCGGTGACAATGAGAGTTTATCTGGAAGACATCTATGTAAACTCTTCAAGCATCATAATATGAACTATAAGAAGGGATCTTTCCAAAGTTCCTAACATATTTCCAATGCACACCCTTATTATTCCAAATGCTTAATGAGATTATTTTGGGAAAAAACTGCTTATTTTTTGCAATAGTGGGCCAATTCTGCTCCAGGAACACAAAGAATATTTTATCCATTTAGTGCCAACAACAGAACAATTTACTAGAAATAAAATTATTGGCTGAATAGTCAATGTTTCATTTTCAATAAGTAGTAGTTGGTAAATTATTCATTTTTTTCTTTTATCCATCTATCCAATTTTCTCTCCTCTTTTTAATACAGTCATTCACTTACTTAGCAAATATATGTTAAATTTCTATTGTTTCCTGGATATTGAAGTAGATATTAGGGGTCACTGATGAATAAAACTACATGAAAATCTCAGCTTTGTGGAATTTCAATTGATTCGATCAGAATTAAGTAATAATATCTACCATTTCTTAATCTTTACAGGAATCATGAAAGAGAGACACCTTATCTCAATTTTATGATTCTAACAAAATGTAAAGGAGTAAAGTCAAGGTCGCAGAATTACCAAATGCTAGAACTCAGACAGTGTGACTCTGAAGCCTGCATGCTTGACCACCACGACACTCTACGATCACTATTGTAGTGTTCATTTGTCATCATGAAGATGCCTTGCCAAGGGTTCATGAAAGCAGCTGAAGTCTTCCAGTTTTATTTGGTGACAGAATATTGATTACTTATTTTTTTTTAATTTTTGAGCAACCTTACAAGATTTTAACAAAACAATATAAAATGTGTATAAGATGTGTATGTATTCTGGACATTGCAATTATCCCCAGGAGTGCCCCCCCCATTACCCTCCTTTATCCCTCCCTTCCCCTTCCCATTATAACTCTAAAAATAGTATTAGATTGTAAAGCATTCCATCTTATCTGAATTTAACTCATGTTTCTAGACCAACTTTCTCATTGTCCAGGGTCTAGTCCCCACCTCCACAGATGAGTGGAGACAATCGACCCTTAGATCTCTGGGTTAAGCTGATTTTACTCATCATGATCTCTT
>PVKS010034343.1:0-20970 GCA_004027875.1 Aplodontia rufa | reverse complement strand
AAGCTCACAACTAAACCTTCAGTTGACTACTAAAATAGATCTCTCTGCTTATTAGAAACAATGGTCTGTAGTTAACTTTTTTTTTTTTTTTGCAAAAACAGGATAACAATGTCAGATAGCACTTTAATATACTAGAAGACCAAATGGAACTAATTTTATTTCATACATGTATTTTACAGTCCAGTAGACAAGATATATTGTATTTCTCTGCTAGTAAAGTCATATTCTCTCCAAATATGTAGACAAGAGGCTTAATGTATTATAAAAGTATCATGAAGAGACGTTAAGATTGATGCAAACTCAAAAGCACGCGCACACACACGACTTCTTCTCTGCCACCTCTCGCCCTCTGATTCCTCATGGCTCCACAGGGCTGCCCTGTGCCGGCCACTCCAGACTTTACCGCTAACTGGGAAATGTGCACCCTAAACGCATTGGTCATCGAATACAGTGAAACACATCCATCATCTGAGAAAACGTGAAGCTTTCTTTCAGGATCTGTTTGGGTGTGATTACATCGCTTTGCAAAACGAGGAAGTGTGTACACACATGAAGCAGGACACACTGAAAAAGGCATGATCCCCACGTGAGGCGTTTGTGAAATCCGGGACTGGTGGTGCTGCAGTCTGGCAGACGCCACCATCGGCCCCCTGATTTGGCATCTGACAAACCCCACCCTCCCTGGCACTGGTTATTCCTGTCCTCAGGTACCTTTCCGGGGGCACCTGCCCCTGAAGCCCACAGGCAGCAACTTCAGATGCAAAGTTCCAGCCTGGGGTCCCATCTGCAAAATAGGATGTTCCTCCATTTGAAAAAAAACAAGCAAGGAAAACAGTCATATCACATAAGCGCTTGTTCAGGGAAAATATGACCTTATATGTTGTGAATGGATTCGAAAAGGCTCCTTTGAGTTAGGCGGGCTTTTGTGAAAAGCCCTAACGTTCATTGCATAGTTGAAGGGTTTAGCTGTCTATAACAATATATGGGAACACAGCCCGAGCAGGCCGGCTCGCTGATATTAGGTCTGCAAATAGCACATTTTAAGAAGTATTAATGTATTATGTTACTTAATCTTTATCTATTTACATTTGTACACAGTAAAGCTTTCGTCTCACCCTTTGCATATATGAACCACCAGCTCACGAAGCAATCTCTTTACACCTCTATGTACAGCCTCCCTCTCACCTGAAAGAGCTCAGCCTGACGACCGTGCGGGCCCCCTATCATCGAATTGGTGTGTGTTGTCATCTCTACTGTTTGGTTCAAACTAACAAGTTTTATACAAGGAACAAAAAGAGTAGGAGACGTGAGAACATATGACTTAGGTAAAAGGTCTGAAAAATTTCAACATAGAATATACAAAAACATTCAAAATCTGCACGGAGTCTGTACACGGGGGCGGCGGCTCACCACCCCGGCCGCGCAGGGAGCAGTGCTCCCTGCCCTGGGGCTCCCGCCCGCTGGTCCCCTTACCGCGCCTCAATGTCCTTCAGAGTGTGGGAGGGCGGCCGCTCCCTGATCTCGGCGGACAGGGGCGTAGTCCTGCGCGGGGAGACCGGGCGGCCCCCCAGCGTGGAGATGAGCGGGGGCGGCGCGCTGAGCGCCGCCGTGGGGGGCGTCTTGTTGAGCAGTCCGTTCTGGTGGCCCGCCGTGGGGCTGATGCGCGGGTAGTGCATGCTGGGGAGGCCGGGCGTGAGGAGGCTGGGGTGCGGCAGGTGGCCGTCCAGGGAGGCGGGGTGCACGGCGTGCAGCCGCGGGTGCTCGTAGTCCTCGCGCAGCACGTGCAGGCGCTCGCGCTCGTCCAGGTGGCCGGCCCGCTCGTGCTCCCGCCGCGGGTCCACGGCCAGCGGCGGGTGGTGGTGGTGGTGGTGGCTGTAGTCGTGCGGCTCGCGGTCCCGGAAGGAGCGGTCGGCCTCGTACAGCCGGGGCGCCGACAGCCGGTGCAGCGGGTCGCGCAGCAGGAAGTCCCTGGCCAGCGGGTCCCTGCGGTGCACGTCGAGCTCGCGGTAGGGGTCGCGCAGCGGGTCGCGCATGGGGTCCCAGTGGAAGGACGGGTAGGGGAAGCGTTCCCCGCCCGGCAGCGGGCTGAGGCCCATGAAGGGCGTCATCATGCGGGTCCTGTCCAGGCCGCCGAGGCCGCCCATGGGGTGCAGGCCCGCCACGCCCACCGCCATGGGCACGGAGGCCAGCGGGCCCGAGTGCGCGGCCGCCGCGGCGCCGGGCGGCTCTGCGGCGCGCTGGGGCTGCGCGGGCTCGGCGGGCAGCTCGTGCTCCTCGCGGCGCTCCTCCTTCACCTTGACCTCGGCGCTCTTGCGCGCGTTCTCGTAGGCCTCGCCCTTGCGCGCCTCCGCCTCGCGGCCCGAGGTGCTGCCCGGCCGCGCGGGGTCCAGCGCCGGGGTCCGCGCGTAGGGCGACGGCTCCTCGCCCGCGGCGCGGCCCTCGTGGCCGTGCGCGTCCTTCTCCGGCGCAGGGCCCTCCTTCGCCTTGCGCTCGTCCGCGGCCAGGTCCTTGCGGGCCTCCGGGTGGTCTCGCTCCCTCTCTTTGGGTTTGTCCTTCTCACGCGCCTCCGTGCTCAAATGGCCCCTGATCTGCTCGCCGGAGCTGCGGCTGTGCCCCAGGGCGTTCGCCGGGAGGATGGGTGCTGGTGAAGGATGGCTGGAGTGTCTCTTCTCCACGCCGTCCCTGTGCAAGGAGGGGGAGACAGGCATGCGGGTGAGATGGGTGTGGGCCTGGCAGGGGCTGCCGATGAAATGGCGGTGTGAGGAGGACAGGCTGGGTGCGTCCCTGGTCACCGAGGAGTGGGCTGCCCTGGGTGCGGCCAAGCAGGCACCTGACGTCACCTGCCTAGATTTCAGAGGAAGCTTCCCGGCGCAAGTGCCGGGGATCGGCGGGTGCAAGAGCGCAGGGCCCGTGTCTCTCACTGGGGTGGGGGGAGCCTTTCAGAAGGCCAAAAAGGACCCTGTGGTCTCCAGGCCAGCCATGGGCTGCAGAACCCGTCTGTCCAGATTCTCAGGATCTGGTGACATTCTAAGGGCCCCAAAGTAAACGTGACTTCCAAATGGAAGGAAGAATTGGATGTGACTATCAAGGGAGTCTCTTCCTCCTGGCACCTAGAACAAAGGCCTTCTTTCAGAGGACAGAATGGGGACACAGAAGCAGCCCAGGATGTGCCAATCAAGGGAAGTGGGAAAGGAAGCGAGATCCAGGAATCTGGGGCGTACAGAGGGGTCTGGGTTAAGTCAGTAAGAGAGACAAAATCCAGCTGTGGGCTCCAGCTGCGGGCGAGGAGGCCAAACAGCTGGCACAGGCACCTTTGCCCTAAGCCAGGACCAGCGATGGAAGCAGTGGAGAATGGCAGTAGGGGAGCAGGGCCAAGGACACAGAGCCTCTGGAAATTGAGGACCATTTTAGAGTCCTTCAAGGATGAAAATGTGAAACTGGAATGTTAGAGACCTGGGTGGGGACTTTTGAGGACTGGGCAGGAGATGCAGAACAGAACGACAGTTAGGTAAACTGCAGAGCTGAGATGAAGATGAGTGATGTCTCAGGACAGCCTGAGCCAGACCTGCGAAGGACAGCAGGGGGAGAGAAGGAAATGTCACCCAGGTTCAGAAATGGTGAGGGCCAGAAGACTAGGCAGCCACATGGGAGAGCTACGGGCACTGCCCTACATAGCTCCTTTCCTACTTACATGCAAAGGCAGAGAGGGATCCCCTTACGGGGAAGAGCAGAGCAGGTTTATTCAGTTTCCTGACTTCAATCAAGGAGCCGCTGGGACTCCATCAAGAACAATCTCAGAGACTTGCTGAGCACGTCCTGTGCTCTGGTCATGACAGTTCGCTGGCCAGCAGGGGTGTTGCGCTGGTCAGCTCTGGCTGAGCCTCGCCTGGACAGTTCACAGCTCAGAGCTGAATTTATGAACACTCCCACCCCCACTGGTTAGGAGATGTTTATCATACTGCATTGAAGGAAAATTTGTCTCTTTTCTTTTGTACAAGAGAATCAATGAGCACACCACGATGACCTATAATTGATTTCTATTAGTTGGCCACACAGCCTTCAGAGTCACACATTATACACAGTAAAGAAAAATTCAAGATTTGGATCAAACTTGAAGGTTCAGTCCCAAAAGGAACTGTTAGGTATTTTGTCAAGTACCTCTGGAACATCCTTCATCAGTTCATTCAAAATGAAAACAGCCTGACGAGAGGAGAGAGAGGGGTTGGGGGACCTCGGTAAATGCTAGTGACATTCACTCTTCATAGAAAGCACTTCCTCTTTAGGCCCAGGTTACCATGTAGAGAGACAACGATGTTTAATAAAATTAATTATCCACCAGAACTTCTTGTTGACGTTTCTCTAAGTCTAGGTGAGTAAAATTTCATTAGTCATCTGTGAGCCCCAGGCTTTGAGTTTGAACAAAACTTTAGAAAAATGAGAAGGAAATGCAAACATGACTTTCTAAAAGCAAACAAAAAGAGAGAGAGAGAGAGAGACAGAGAGAGAGAGGCCTGCGGATGGCGTAATGGGCTGCGCGGAGGCGAAAGCAAACATGGCACTGATTCATGCTGTGTGTGTCTGGTCCAAAGTCCCCGCTCGCTGCTGCTCAGTGACGTCTGTGCTTGCACACGCTAACGCTCAGGGGACCTGGGGTGCTCTGTGCCCTTCCCTCGGCTACGGCTGTGTTCTCTGGTCACTATGTGCCACATGGTGCTGGCTCTGGGGCTGCCTGGGAAGGAGCTGGTGCTACGGGGCAGGGAAGCACGAGGCTGGGACAGGGAGGGTGGTGGCCGGTTCCATTGGTGCGAGGCACAGAGCAGGCTCCCCCATTGGGACTCGAGAGCGGGTTCTTTCCGTACCTTTCTTTGTCATCTTTACTAACGGATGAGTCTCGTTTATCTACATCTCTATCTCTGTCATGAGCTGCAGCGGACGCGCTGCGCTCCAGCTCCCCCGGCTTCAGCCAGGGCGGAGGGGTCGGGAACGACGGAGGCGTTCGGTGCAGCCGGTTCCAGGGCTCGTGAGGGTGGCTAAAGTTCTGCACACTGGGGCCATCCTTGTGGCCGAACACTGAGTTGGGTGCTGAAATGGTGAAGTGGGGAACAAAAAGGTTTAAGAGAAATTATATAATCTGCTGTAATGAGGGTACTTACCAAAAACTTTTAACAGCATTCAGAGTTAAAATGAATACATATTATTGGGAGCTGGAAAAGGAAAGGAGATTAACAAATTCATTAGAGGAACTCTCGTCCTGCACCGGAGAGGCAGCTCACAGCTTTTTTTTTTTTAAACCCAAAGCAAAAGTGGGGGGTGGGGTGAATGGGGGTATTAAAAATGAACAGGGCCACAGGGCATCCAGGTCACCTAGTCACATGATGTGTACATGCAGGAGCTGCAAGCATGCGAAGGGCATGCTGTGATGGTGTGACTCAGACCAGCAAGTTGTCATCGCTCACTCCCCGAAGTCCTCCCCGACCGCAGCCTGCCAAGGTGACTGCTAGTCTTCCCACATTAGCAAATTATCACGGGTGTCCCCTGAGCCCACATGAGCTGAACAGACACAGGGGGCCTCCTCGCTGACTTATGACCTCACCGTGACAGTGGGCTCAGAGCTACACTGTAGGAGCTTTGCCCTGGGCACACAAGTGCCCAGACAACGCCCAGGACAGGAGCAGCACTTGCAGCCCCTCCCTATTCCAGACTCGGCTCCGCATTACACAGGGATTCTGGGCCTGCTACGCTTTCCCGCTAGTCTGCACACTAGTTTTCACTCCCACTAAAGCCAACGGGGAGATGAAATGCCAAGATGGCTTTTAATTCTAACGGGAGCTGTAGCCGGACTCTTGGGCAGCAGAGATGGAGTCTGGACGCAACTGCACTGAGGTAAGCTGCTTGCAGTAAGCAAGGATGTCACGACTCCCGGCCCTGAGCAGTGCACATGAGCAGGGGCCCCCTTGAAATAGTGCTCTGCACACTGACACCTAACTCCATGGCATAATCCTGCCGCCGCAGTCATGTAACCCAGAACTGTTCCCAAGAGTAGTTTACTGTATCTACAAAGGTCTGGAGCTGGAGGAGAGTCCAAGGCAGGTGTCAAAGGTGGGAGCTGGAGGAGAGTCCAAGGCAGGTATGAAAGGTGAGAGGCACTCACTAACTGAAGGGTTTCCGAGTCCCCCGAAGGCATTGCCACCAACCGCTGCTAGGCCCGTGAAGGTGGACGGCCGACTGAAAGGCTCTGCAGGAAGGGCGGGAAGAAGGGAGCGGCTCAGACTCTCCTGAGTGAGGACAGGAGCCACCCAGGTACCAGGAACACAACGCCCTCTCCGCCCAGACCTAGCCCGTCTTGCGGGTGGAGGCGGGTGCTGGGTTGGTGGCTACTCGGGAGGGCCCTGCATCTCTGCCCTCACCCCGGGGTGCATGCTGGGTGCCTCCCTCTTCTGGAAGGGTGCTGTGCAGCCCTTAGTGGGACAGCTCAAACCCCAGCAATGAGGCTCTGTCACACAGCTGCTGGTGCATACCACTGCCTTCATCTGCCTGTGCTCTTGTAGAAGATATCAAACACAGAAAGGCCACAGAAAGTATAGAGCGTACTGGAAGAGAGACACGCACTGGCCAGCAAAGCCAGGGGCCTGTCGATCCTTCACCTGCTGAAGGTGCCTTGGCTGTGGAGGGCTTCGCTGCTTCCAGGGAAAGAGCCTGACTGGGCACAGGCTGCCTAGCAAAGTGGCTAGCAGGCCATGAATCCTAGGGGTGGTGACACTTGCCGACAGGTGTGAGAGAAGCCCACCATTCCAGAGAGCTGCAGGAGCATGCCCAGCTCCCACCGTGGAGGTGAACTCACCTAGGTGAGCTGCAGGGTTGAGAAAGTTGCTATGGTGAGGAGGTGGCCCAAACGGGGTCCCAGTCGGGTGTGCAGCACCTGGTGGGTCAAACACAGCAAGGTCAGGTGTTACGAGAGCCAGCCTCCGGCTGCCCAAGGCCCCCATGAGAAAACAGGCCGAGGTGAAGGCCTGGGTGGGCAACGTTGCTCCTCTCTCCCAGTCAGGCCGAGCGCCATGCTGGGTCATGGGAAATGAAGGCCTCGGGGTCTCTCTCCAGTGCTGGGAAAAGCTGGTTTATGCACAGGGGACCCGGTCCAACTCTGAGGTCCTCTTCCCCTACATTTTCTCTACATCTGCTCCTAGGCTTTCTGTCTACCTGATATGTTGAGTTGCCGAAACCCTGTCCCGAGGGAGCGGGAAAGGCAGGAAGAGGGGACAGGCAGGCAGTGTGCATCTGTGACTTGGAAAGGGCCATTTCTGAAAGCTTAGGCCATTGTCACGTGTGGCGCTGGAGCTGGGCGGGCAGCTCTGGGGAGGCCGGCGTGGCTCGAGCTTTGCCAAAGCCTCTGGAGAAGGCCCCTTGCTTACTTCAGGCATCCATTGCCAGTAGAAGATGAAAGTGGCCGAATTTAACAAGTACAGACTGATTACAAATACTGGGCCAAAGTTCCAAACGAACCCAAATCAGAAGGCCCACCTTCCAGACGACGCGGGCACCGTGCCTGGTTCACCCACTTACTGTCAAGTTCCACGTCCCTCGCCTTTCCTAAGCAAGCAGAAACTCCCTCACAAACGACCCAGTGCAGGGGACTGTCCCTCGATGCACTCTAGTAACCCCGTTTCTGTTCTGCACTGCTGTCTGAGGGCTGCAAGGGTCACACGCAGGCATGGGGTCATCGCCCACCTGGTAAGTGGAGCGATGACACCCCAGCTCTCCACAAAGTGAATATGCTCTGGAACATTCATCATGCATTATCAGCTTGGCAACTACATAAAAATTTGGCCACACACTGTCTGTGAAGTACAAGCTAATTTATGCTTCAGTGAAGACCAGAGCCCCGCTCAGGCCAAGGCCCCGGGGAAGCCTACAGTTCCAGAATTATTGAAGCAAAAGAAGCCAGTTCATCTACTTGGCTCAAATGGAAGCCAGGGAGAAGCCTCTTTCTCTCCCCAAACTTTTTCTTTTCTTTTTTTTTTAAAGAAAGAGGGGACAGCAAGAGAGAGAAAGAGAAAAGCAATAATTATTTAGTTTTTCATGTGACTTTCATTCCTTCAACACTTTGTTGTGTACGTGGTATTGGGGTTTGAACTCACGTACTTGTGCATGCCAGGCAAGTGCCGTAACCGCCGAGCCACTGCTTCAGCCCCCTCAAACTGCTCTTAATGTAGCCCTGTCTCAGAGCTGGGTGCCATGGCAACAGAGTCTTCAAATGTGTCCCGACAGAATTGACAGGGGAGAACCTGAGACCTGGGCAAATTCCATCCACACTCATGGTGGTTCCCTGGCTCTGGCCAAGGCTGGTTACGATGACGAGTTCTGCAATCCTCTGTTCCTCCACACAAGAGCAATGGGTCCCCCAAGCTCAAGCTGTGGTCTGAGGCAGGGAAAGCAGCAGGCAGCACGGATGGGAACTGCTCCCCGAGAGTCAGGAGCAGGGAGGCCCTTTGGTACTGTGTCCTCCACAGGTGTGGAGTCCGGTGCTTGCTAGTTTAAGTATTTACAGAACAGAGCTCTGTGCCAGGCAGCAGTGATCTAAACAATGTTAAAAGGGCTGGAGCGGTGGCTCAGTGGTTATGGTGCTTGCCTGGCACACATGAGGACCCGAGTTCAAACCCCAGCACCACATACACAAGTAAGTGTCGGAGCAACGAAAGCCAAAAAAATAAAATGGAGCGGTGAATCAGTGGTTAAAGCGCTTGCTTGGCATGTGCGAGGACCCAGGTTCGAACCCCAGTACCACGTACACAACTACATGTTGGAGAAACGAAGGCCTGATGAAAAAATAAAGTTGATTCTCTCTTTCTCCTTCTCTTAAACAAAACAAAATGACATTAGCAAAGACGGAGTGCAAAGGACCGCTTGACAGTTCTTATCCACCCAAGACTTGTGCCTTCTGTTTGTCCGTACCTGAGGCAGAAAGGGCACCCTGCCCTCCTGTCCCCTCTTCTGCACACTTAAGTGACACTGGGGACTGGGTTTCCTCAGGGCTTAAGCACATTTCCTCCGCCACTAAAACTAACCAGGCATGAACAGGAAGTTCTGTGGCGGAGAAGGCCAGCCAGAAAGCAGCCACCTTCCTCCTCGTAGCCCACACTGCCAACCACCTTGGCTGTTCCTTCACCCTCAGAAGTGCCCGGACGCCCAGTGCTCTGTGCACACTAGGCCAAGGGCAGCTGCGTCCCACGGTTCCCGCACTTTCCTTCCCACTCATCCTTGCGATCGCGGCAATCTTTTTCAATAGCACCGCATGTGCGTTTGCACTGGTTTAGTACACAGAAACAATAAGCCACAGCAACAGGGTTGATGACCTCTTCCCTCCTCTTTAGTGGAAGAGGTGCTTTGGTGAGAAGGGCCCCTCCCTGGAGGTCCTGTGATGTCATCTTGCCAAGTGGCACAAACTCTGTTGCTTTAGAGGGGTGGTAAGGGGCAGCCCCGAGCCTGAGACCTGCACTCCTCGGCTCTCCTCGCCCCCTGAACTCACCAGCGGCGGAGAACAAAGTTGAAGGCCGCGCCAGGTCATGGGGGTGGTGGATGGCTCCAAAGAGACTAGGGCCTGGAGGGCGGCTCAGGAACTCAGGCTTCAGTCCGAAGTCCAGCTTATGTGGGTCTGACTGCATCTGTTTCTAAAATGGCAAGGGGAATAAAAGATGAGACTGCAAGACGAAAAGCAGGAAGAGGGACTGACAAAGCAGGTCCTGTGAGCCGCGTGCTCGGGTGCTAAGCGGAGCCAGGTTCGAGTTCACGAAGGTGGTGATGGAGGCAGACCATAAAGCACCCAACCCTCACATGCCAGGACAGCAGGTCCACCCAGCGGGCCAGCAGTGCTGCCCCAGAGCACAGCCTGTTTCTGTACCAGCTGAGGAATGCAGCCACTTCCTGTCCATTCAAACTTGTGTAGTTTATTATACTGCAGGTCCATTTCAGAAAGATAAAACGATAGTATTTTAAAGCTCATTTTATTGGGAATTCTGCGTGAATAATCTGCTGTGCACATTAAGTATGCAATGCCTCTTAGCCCGACTCCAGTAGATCACTGCATATTAGTAACTGAACGTTACGAAGAAACACTTGCATGCCTACGAGCCGAGCTTCCAATGATCACTGTTACATGCTGAAAAAATAAGCAGGATGAAAGCCAGGTGGGGATCAGGGGAACTGACGGGCCTTTCCTCTTGCTCCTGCCCCAGCACCTGAGGTGAGTGCAGCCGGTGGTGCAGGGAGAGCCTCTCTTGCTACCTGGTCCTTGCCATCCCACAGTCGCCTTCTTCTCTCTCGCTGGCCTGTCCTGTGGCTGGTCCTTCCCCTCACCTTCCTTGAGGCAGTGGAAATTGGACCCCTACCCTGGTGTCCTCTGGCCTACCACACCTTCTCATTTCTTCCTCCCTTGGAATCAGCCTCAGGTCTGCCCTCCAGGACGCACCTCCCATGGCCCAGGACCTGAGACTTGAGCTTAGCTGCCCTCCACCGTTCCCTGCTCCTCACACCTGGCCTGCTCAGTCCTGCAGGCCATGTTCCTGCCGCCTCTAACACTCCGCTGCCCTGCTAGGCGGCAGAGAGGTGTCTACAGAGCAGAGAAGGCTACGGGGGTTGGAGTCCAGAAGGTCCGCGGCTCCCTTCTCACTGGAGGTCAGAAGCCACTTATCCAACTCCCCAGGTAAAGTGAACCTCACACACTTGGGAGCAACCCTGCTCAGAAATGTGCTGCCCGTGGCCCTGGGCTCCTGCACTGAGGCTCACAACCTGAGCCACTAGACAGGAGGAAAGGCGGGCGCCCTCTGCCCCACACCTGAGTAAATGCAGGTGGTGATCCCCGAACACCTGGTGACTGAAGGCAGGAGGAAGTGACCTTAGAGACAGGGGACAGTGTGACTCTGCTGAAATTTACAGGGAACACTCTAATGGAAGTCCTACCATAAAGTAATAGCCAACCCCAGCCCACGCCTTTAATTCACTATGAATCTGTAACAATCTTGTGAGCACCTCCTTTAATTCGGTTGCCAAATTATTCAGTGCTAATACCGCGTGGTACACAGCACAGTTTCATTAAGCACAGCTTAGGTCCTTGAAGCACGATGGAGCTCGGGATTAGGAAGAGTTACTGGCAAGGGAAGATGAGCGCGCCGTCGCGTGTGCGAGTGGCCTGCTGACGGAATGGGTAATGAAAGCTGGAATCCTCAGGGGCGTTTCTGTGCAAGGGAAGTTGCTTCAGTGCCACATAAACACCCTTCGTGGCTTTAAACTGAAGGACCAAAGGGGACGTGTTTTACCTACGGTTCCGCTAACCACGTCACCAGAACCAGAAGAGAACGGAACTAGTCATTGACAGCTGGTTAGCTCCTCAAAGTATACCCATTTTCAGCTACGCTAAGCCCCAGGTTCCAGTTAAACCTTGTCTAGCAAAGAAGCAAGTGTGAGCAAGGCTCATGGTGGGAGGCCAGGAGGAGGAGCAGGTGTTGGCCACCAGAGCCACCTGTCTTGGCAAGGTTTCGTCTTGGTTTTCTGAACCCCTGCACCCTCTGTGTGACTGGCTCATGCTCCTTGCATGCTGGCCTCTCGTACTCCCCTCTAATGGTCCCCAAATGCTGCCAGGACTGAGCTCACACATGAAGAGGTGGACTGAGTGACTTTTACTGGAATGACCTGCTTAGATGGTTTCCACTTCCCCGGGCTAAAATGTGGACATCAGGCACTATGTTTCCCGTCCCCACCCTGGCGCCATATCATGTCACTTGCTGAGGTTCTCTCTCTTCCCTGCTGTGCCCTGGTCAAGCATGGGACGTGTTCATCTATATGGTGAAAACTAAAAGGCCAGCCACAAGGTGGTTCTGCCGCCTGCTGACCGTCTCTTAGCTCCTGGCCTGGTCCCCAGCAGGTCTGGTGCTGCCGCTGGAAGGGGACCTGTAACCCTGGCGCTGCTGACAGAGGTTCAGCCCCCGCAGCTGCATGTGGGGTGTGAAAATCATTTCCCCAAAGCCCAAAAAGAAAGAGAAGGCATCAGCTGTTAGTAAAGGTCAAACAAACATACTCAGTGTTGGTGCTCTCAGCTGCTGAGCGTCTCCACATTCTAGTGCTTGCTCACTATTATTAAATTTCCAAAATGTTTATTTTAGGATTGGATCCATATTTCAGCCTGATGGATCAATACGATGACAAATTCATCAAAGAGGAACTCTTACCAGTTTGTTGCTGTTTTGTATTTTGCTGGTGGTTTCCCTAATTAAGCAGGGTTTCCAAAGAGCGTTCCAAGAGGGACCTGCCCCTCTGCCTTTGGTCTTGAGGCCCCCTTTTAAATGCCGCCCACAATCCGGGCGCTCCCAGCAGATCAGTGTCACACCCTGCCCCCACTCCGCCATAAACCCGGAGGTCACACTGACCTTGACTTTCTGTTGGTGGTGGTAGATCTGCCAGGCGATGTGAACATGCATAGCACACCACTTCCCCGGTTTCTGGAACAGAAAGAGCAGCGTCGTCAGGAGGGGGACATTTCAGAGAAACCACCTTCAATGCCCCCAGGCTTTCGGCAGACTATGGCCATGGAGATTTTTTTAGTGAAACAAGAGTGCTTTGTGCCTCCAAGTGCCTCCTGCCAGCAGCCCTACCATGCCCTGTCACAAGGGAGTCACAGTCGGCTCCCTGCTCCCCATGGGTCTCAGACCCGGCTCCCACTCAGAAAGCTGTGCTTGAGGACAAGAAGGTAGAAGCCTGAACCCCACTTTGTGCCTCTTTTTCCTTTTCTGGTGCCAGCTGGCAGCCCGGGTGGAGTAGGAAGTCCTACTTAACAAACACTGCCAGGCTGTAATGCAAATCAGCTGTTCACAGGGCTAATTAGGGGACGTCTGAATCCAATCAAAACAAGAAAGGGCACAGGACCTGTGCCCTCCCCACCACGTACAACGAAGCCATCCGGTTCCTATTGAAGCCCAGTGCCCATCCATGCTGGGGCACTGCCAGGGCTAAGGGCAGAGAAAGCACTCCTTCCTCCTGCTCTCTGGACTTCTGCAGGCTGGAGGGGGAGTCAAGCTGCGTTCCTGGGCATGTGCATCCTCTCCTGCCAGTCAGGGGACAGGGCCCTCCTCCTCTTTCCTACTGAGCAATCCACCCCTAAGATCAGAGGAGAGGGCCTGTGTGGCAGCTCCTGGACGGGGACGACCACCCAGCCCCAGTCTGCACTGGCAAGGATGGCAGCTTCTGCTTTCTGTGGCAAGATGCTCCTGAAGGAACAACTGTGTGCCTGGGTCTGCGCATCCTTCCTCTGGCATGGCACCTCCGGGTTGTTGCAATCACAGGAGCCTCGCTAAGGGCAACACAGGCCTCCTTGTGCCCTTCGGAGCAGGCGAATTATCTGAGAGTCTGTGCCAGAGGACTGTCCAGTGCACCCATCTCCCGTCCAAGCATCCGCCACATGTCCCCGGCAGCCCTGCCACCGGGAAGTCGGCAAGCAGCGGGCCTGTGCGGCCAGGCTCCAGACCCCAGGCGGGCAGAGCTGCACTTGCGGTGCTCTTTCCCACACCGCAGGAGCAGGGCCATGGCAGGCCAGCGCCACTCGTGCCACAAGCAGAACAGACCAACCCGAGATGGGTTTCTTCACTCTTCCTCCCTGAGGTCCTGTCCAACTTTACCAGGCCTGCTAACAACGGATCTGACTCAGTTCAACTGCATCTGTTACATACAAAGTCCGTGGCCTGCTTCCTCCAGGGCTCAGATGCACAGCGTGGGCCCCCTGCCTCGCAGGACTGGAAAGCGCCCCACTCCGGCCTGCTGCCCCAGTGCTTCCAGGGCTGCTGCCTCCTCAGACCTGCATTTCCAGCCCACAGGGAGTCAAACAGAGGTTGCAAAACAGATCTACAAGAAGCTTTCTTACCCTTAACATAGGTCTGAAAGGATCTGTCAACTGTGAAGAGAAAATGACAACTTGGTTACACGCCTGTCACTCAAACAATTGCTCTAATTAACAAATTTGTAGTGCTTCATTAGGAGGGGAAATTAAAATGTTAGAATTTTACTTTTAAATGAAGCCCTTTTAGAGAATAATTAACCCATTTTCACACTATCAAAAGTGCCAAGGGTCCCCTCCCCCACTGCAGGGCCGGGAGTGTCTCCACTGTGTCTCCACTGTCGAGCCCCACACGCAGCTAATCAATAGCAGTGGCCCTCGGGCAACACGGCTGCCACCGCTGCAGGTCAGGGGTTCATGTGTGGAAGCCTCCGCACCATGCTCGGTGGCACTGGGTGGTGCCGTCTGAAGAGGCAGAAGACGTAAGGGCTACTCGGAGGGGATATATGGGAAGAGCTGTCCCCTCCCGATGCAGAGAACCAGGTTCTGTCTGCTTCCAGGATGCGCGTCTCCTCAGATGGCAGCCATTTTAGGATGTTCACGAGGTGCCATAAGAGCATGTACCCATGAGTCACTCAAACTTCTACCTAACTCGTGGCATCGTTTTCTGACTGCACTTATCCAGGGAAAAGAGGGTACTGTGAAAGGGAATCATTTTTTCACATTTTCCACGAAGAGAAGCCTAAGTACCAATCACCAAGATTGTATCATTGTCTAACTTCAAATGGGTTTTTAGAAGTAGGTAGCAGTATGAATTATTAATAAGTACATAACCAAGCATAATGGATATTTTATTTAGCTCCTGAGCAGAGAGGATCCCTGCCATATTAAAAATAGAGGGCCACAGGAGCCGTGGGGTACAGTTTGGCCAGACTTCCTGGAAGAGAAGCGCTTGGAGCTTTTCTGTCCAGAACCTCCTACAGCGATTTCTTTTCTCCCACAGAAGTATAAGGAGTTGTAGACAGAAACGATGGATCAGGCAGGAACTGGACAAACCAACAGTGTCTAGTTTCTGGGTCAGATGCTACACCTGCCCTCCCTCCCTCTGGCCATGGCAAGTCAGTGCTCTCGGCCAAGCCCAGCAGGAGGGAGTCTCTGTTCCAGGAGCAGGGGGCACTGTCTTGCATAAACGAGAAGAGCCTAGGCTCACTCAAGCCAGCCAGGAGGGAACAGGCCCAAGGCGGGGGCTCACACACACACACCCCTGGGATTATCTGAGACCAGGACTTTGCACGTACCCTTGGGTCCTTTTGCAGTAAAGTGTGTGGAACTGTCCCAGGCCGAGCAGCAACATCGATCGGGTTGGATGTCTACAAACGAATTAGACCACAGCTTAGGAAGCACAATACACAGGACACGAAACTGCTTCACTCGAGCGAGGAAGGAAACGTAGTTTCTTTTTGAGTGGCAAGACTCACTCTCTAGTGGCCATGACTCTCCCTGTTTTCTCCAGGCACTCTGAGCAGAGATCATTCTCTCGCCGCCACCGCATCTAAAGCAGAGAGGTGGCCCCAGCACCCGCCAGCACAGTAACGACCACAGGACCAAACAGGGAAGCAACACATGGGGACGCTGGCCTGGAACTGCTCTTCCTCCCCATTAGCCCACACTGACCGCCCCCCACCTTCCTGCTGTATTGCCAAACAGTCCAAGAAATGCTTAAGTGAGCATGATTATACTCCGCAGGATCAGGTGCTTCTCATCAGAATAGCTGACAGTGTTCTACAGACATTAAGCCAACTCTCCACACTGTAACTGGCACACAATAATAAGAAACTGCTCTCAGTAATTACTCATTAGCAGTGGTGGAAACGGGACAAGAGAACCCAATGCAGAGACCACACGGACCTAGTATGAAATTCTGCTTTTGTCTCTTCTATCCTACCACCTTCCTTAAATGTCACACTAATAATATTAACCTTATCTGTAGGCTTTTATCCTTTGAATGAACAACAACAAAAACCTGCTTCAGCCATAGTCATTACTGTCTCATGGGAAAAGGATTTTAAAATATATAACACCAGTAATTTAAGAAATCACACTTGCATGGACCCTCCCACACCACAAGTGAACTCGTGTGGAAAAAGAGGTCCAGTTCATGCACAGGGCTAGCCTACAGAAGGGGAGGGAAGGAGGAAGAGGAGCAATCAGCTGCAGTACAACCAACAATTAAGCTGCAGTTGTTAACAGCCTGATTTGCATACATATGAAGAACTCCACTAATGAACTGCAATCTACATATTCAATCAGGAAGATGGCCTGGAAAGGCCTATTTCAACACCAGCAGAGACCCGTTCTCGCCCACATGTAGTTTTCTGTGTGATTGGATAATTGTGAGTGAGGGAAATAGCCTAATTTATTAAATGACCTATCAGTCTGTCTGGGGGTGCACTCGAGATTTGTCCCAACCTACAGGGGACAGACCAGGTCTGAGGGGGTAGGAAGAGCAGACGGGGAAGCAGTTTAAAATGGTCATCTTCTTATCTGAAGACAGGAGGCATTTAACTGTGACCTGGCCACCGTACAGCTCCCTGCATGTTAACTGGGCAGAGAGGTGCACTCACTCCACCCCAGGGCCCGTCTTTCCGTTTCCAGCTGAAAGGCAGTGTGCCTTTGGAAACACTGCAGGTGTGTCCTGGGGACTGGCCCTGCCCTGGGGTTCACCTCAGAAATGGGGCAGGTAGGAAGAAAACAACAATCACACCACAAAATACCTCACTTCAAAAACTCTGAGAATGGTTTGCACTAGAGAAGACACACTGCTCTTTCTGTGAAGGTAAAATAGGGGCGTGTTCTGAAAATCCCTCTTCAGTGTTAACTTCCAGAGGTCCCTGGAGCCCGAGCTCAGGAGTGTGCCATTGGCTGGGTTGAAAAGCATTTAAAAGGCTGACTTCTCAGTAGGGCCTTAGACACAGGAACCTGACCTTGGCCTGTGCGAGCACGTGAGGGCTGGGAGGGCTGAGGGCCAGCAGAGGGGGGCAGCAGACCCTGAGTGTCATGGTGGGGCTGCTGAGCACAGAGAGGGTGAGGAGAGCAAGCTCCTCTGACACAGCAGCACAGCTACAGTCTGGAACTTTCGTCCGGCCCTCGTTCTAGTAAAGTCAGCAGGCTCAGACGCACATTCCTGCTCACGGACAAGCCGGCACCAATGCCTGACGTTTTGTGCAATTCCTCCCAGAAGCTATGCCCACAGGATTGGGAGGAAACTAATTTCAGGCACGTACACGCATGTGCACGCGCACACACACTGTGTATTGTAGAGCACAGAAAACCTTAGCTTACACTGAGACCACCTGGGTGGTTAAGTACCAACTGAAACGACTTACAACTAAATGGACTAGGAAACGATTCTCTCCCTCCAATCCCCAGGGTCAACTTGGGATCTGACCCTCAGTCTCTGCAGGTGAGCATGGGTGGACCCCACTGCGCACCCAGCCCGGGTCTCTGGGGAGGCTGCCCGAGTCCTCCCTGTGCGGTCCTTACCTTCGGCTGAAATGCTCCTTGTAGTGAGCCAAAAGGGCCAGTGGGTGGGATCATGGGGGGTATGCCCGATACTGCAGGAGGGTAGGAATGGAAGAGCTGCGGCCAGAGACGGAGAGGAGAAAAAAACGGCTTTAGTAGGAGGCAAGTGATGTGGACGCTCCCTTCCCGCAGACACCCACACAAGCAAGCCAGGAAATCTCAGCCTGATGCTAGTAGCGAGGAGCCGGGGTGGAATGATCACACAGATGCGCCACGGATGTTGAACTTAAAAGTTAAAAGTAGTTCAGAATCAATCAGCCGACAAATGATGTCCCAGATGAGGACGTCATTAGAAAGGGAGCTTTCCTAATTATTAATTGGTAAATCACATTCAAGTCCTCAACGCTTGTGGGTTTTAATGCATATCAAAATCAGGAGGGATGCTGAGCCAGATAAGATGCCCAGAAAATTACAAGTTAATTAGAAAAAAAAGGGAGAAAGAAATAAAAGGAAAGAAAGAGGAGCAAGTCCTTGTGAGTGCCAGGATTCTTAGCATTAAAATTCGATTAGTGATTTAGACTTTGAATAGCTTGAGGAAACAGGAACATATCCACAATCCTCACTTCATTAGGTTGCTCCACACGTGGCAGCTGCAGAGAACAATTTAATTCTGTCCTCTAAAATGATGAAAAATATTTGTGGAAGGGTAAAATAAAATGACTCGGTTTACAGTTTAGGTGGAGCTGCCGGTTTCCTAGAAGGTAGATCACAGGAGCACGAGGGTATCACCCCTGCTACTGACAACGGACGACTTCCCCGGTACTGGGGAGTCACCTGGCTTCCCAGGTTCTGGTATCAAAGCATCGTGATTAACACATGGACCTGAGTGCTCAGGGCCAGTTTTGAATCATCTGCCGTTTGGTAACCAGGCTCACTGGAGGCTACTGCAGCCGAGCCGCTGATGTGTGAGTCTGACCACTCGAGGATGGGAAAAAATGATTTTGGGTGAAAAATATTAATTTTCTTGACTTATTAGCCTACAAAGGACATAAGTGAAGGAAAAACTGTACAGCAATACCTGAAGATAATGTGAACACATCCTTCCCTCCTTTTAAAACGCACTGTTGATGAGATTCTACTGCTACCGGCCCCCTACCTGGATCACAGGACACCCCACCCTCATGGTCACGCGATGTCAGAAACACACCACTGCGCCTCTGCTCTTCCTGCAGATACTGCTGCGCTTGGTAAAACTGAAATGCACATCTACTGCCCGTTCATTTTCACAGCACGCACTTTTCCTGTTGGTCTTTATTTCATTTTGCTCCCTCAATGAGGCAGCAAAGTTTTTCAGACTAATTGATATTGAACTAAATCCACTTAAACGGTGATTGCAAGCTGAGTGCCCTCATTTAAAACTACTTTTAAGTCTGAGATTGTGTTTTAGATGCTTGAGCTCATTGCATCTTAATCCTCCGCATAACACCCTAATCCCGGAGGCGGGAGGCCCGTGCTTCCACGGAGACCCTCCCGCAGGACCCTGCGTAAGGCAGCAAGTCCACACATGCCACACTGCCACACCCAGTTCCTCCACTCTGCCTCCGGGAGGTCTCTTCCTTCAACGTTCACAACAGGACACGGATGTTCCCACCGCCGTCCTTCCATTCCCAACCTCCTACAACAGGAGTGCAGCTGAGCGACCAGCGCCCCTTGAGGAAAACCTGAAGCACCTGTGACGTGGCCAACTGTTCAAAAGTTGGGGCCTCGAGGCTGATTCTCCACATACAGCTGAGGACTGACTATGCCTCCAAAGGACCCACATGGCCTTTAGGAAGTCAATTTGAGCCGCCTGTTGCACACTGAGCTCTGTAAAAATCACTCTGCCAGCTGGCCCCTCATTTAAATCAGCAAGACACGGGCTGGGGGCAAAATGGCGCCACACATAGGGCAGACCCAAAGGTCCCCAGCGTGCATTCTCAGCGTCCATCCAGAAACCTTTATGCATCTTGGTACTGAGCAAAGCAGTACCATGGTCCATGAGGGTGGGGTGAGTCACTCTGTGACACTTCCTTTCTAAAGAGGCCTTTCCCATGATACTGAATGGCCCCACAGTAGTTCTTAATTGATTTCCAATGTTTTCTAGTCCTGATTTCTCAGCTACACTCCTGAATGATAAAGTGTCTAATTATCTATTTAAAGTATGAATGAATTCAGTCATTGCTGATCTACTGAGCAATATTTCCACTGAAATGAGAACACTGTCTAAAATCAAGAGAACAGCCTGTGTCTGGCGAATCAATATGACTATATCTGCAATTAATAGTTTTCCTTGTTTGCTGGTTTTATTTAAAATATGAATGAACCATTGAGCAAAGAAACCTGCAAATTTTCAGATAAAAATGATGCAGTATTCACCCCATAATCAAAACATCACAATCAAGAGTATAAAGAGAAGCCCTTGCTTCTAAGTAAATGAACATTCAGCAGGTTGGTACCAATTTAAGTTCTAGACTGTATACTTAAAATCGCATAAGCAAGCATCTTTGAAACCGTGAAAAATGAGCTTATGGAGGAAAATTTCATTCATTTTCATTTGAAGGCTTTCTTTTAATTAAGTGATACTTTTATTGTCAGATTGAAACAAGGTCAGGAGAACAATACCATCCATGTGGAAGAGGGTCCTGTACTTAGTCTAGAGTGAATAAATATCTACTTTTTGAAGTTACTAGTCAAATACTGAAGGACTTCCCATTTGGAGGAAATGGCTCAAGCTGAGCTCACTTCTGGTACTGGCATTTCAATGGATGGCTCAAGTCCTGAGTTTCAGGCTAAGCTGAAATGAGGACGCCCCGGGACACCCAAGCGCAGGAGGTCCCCGTCCTGGCAGTGCTTGCGATCTTTGATTCTGAAGATGATACTGCATCTTTACCAAAAGCAAAACACCACAAAAGCAAGCATCCACAGTGACAGGAGCAATGGGTCTCTTGTGTCATTTACTGATCTGTGGCGAAGGGGCCAAACGGAAAGCAGGAACGTTACACGTGCAGCGGGGCAGAGCAACTCACACTGTGCCGGTAGAAGGGGTCAACTTTTGTAGGGTATTTGTCAAACTGTAAAGGGATCAAAGCAAAAGCTAGTTACTTCATCTGCATGTGCGTCACTGCACCAGTGGAGGCAGCCCTGCCAGCCTCTGGTCACTCAGATGTCACCATACCCCATGACCTCACTGGGTAGGAACCGCTTGGGCTCCTGAGTCACTGTGCCAAGAAACCATCCGAGATGGAAAAGCCCAGTCCCCTCTGTCTGCACCGCAAGGTGCACCTGGGTTCCAACACGGGTGACACTGTTCTTTCTACTGTGCATGAGAGACTGGCACATGGTGAACCACCACCTGGAGGAAGCCGGCACTGTCCAGATGAGTCAGAGCTGTGACTCTGCTCTGACTTATCCAGAGTTCCCTCCCTTTCATCTTCTCTGAGGCTGAAGAGTGGTCAACTCAGCTGGTGTCTGGAAGTGCAAGGTACCCACACAGAACACTCTGGGCCAGGCCTTCTGAGCAAGAGAGGACTCTGTTCCTCCCTGAGTTTCTTCATCCAGGTACTGTTAGCACCCTCAGATGAAACAGTTCACAC
>PVKS010034342.1:0-20981 GCA_004027875.1 Aplodontia rufa | reverse complement strand
ATCTCTCCGGTTCTATGCGTCTTCTCTGCTTTCTTCTTTCAGGACAGGGCTGCTTGCTTGCTTGCTTTTCTCTGGCTACTGCTTCTTCTTTGGCTGCTTTCTTACCTGACTAGTCGCTACTCTATTTATCCATTACAACAACCAATAGGGGCACAGTGCAAACACATTTCTCCAATTGTAACAAATGAGTGGCCGAATAGCTTAGTCATGCGGTCAGGCAATTTGCTAATTACAAGCCAGCTGAACCCCTTAGAGTTGTTTACCACCAATTCTTCTACAAGCCAGCTGGGCCTCATGTTCCCAATAGGGAGGAAAAAAGGAAGCACTGGGGACTGAAGTAGAGCAAACTATATTTCATGCATGTGTGATTATGTGAAAATGAATCCTACCATTATGTATTGCTATAATGCACTCATAAAAATATTTTTATTAAATGGATATAGAGATACAATTGAAGGGGAAACATTATCAAACATTCAAGAACCAATGTATATATACTTAGTTATCCAGGGCTAATGCCATATCATAGATGCCCAGCTTGGGTTCCTGTTGCTGTTTCCCCCAGAAGAACTCCTGCGTTAAATGGATATCTAGTGGAGGGCAGAGATCTCCTTCTAAGATGATTCCCACCCTCCAGTCTCCTAGGAGTTCTTCCTAGTGCCTCCCCCTCTCCCCCTCCCCCTCCCTACGCCTCCAAGTATCCTAGGGAGTCATTTCACTGTTGCATTGAGAATCATACAATTTGAAGTTATTGTTAACTTAGCCATCTAACATACTGCTTCCCCATGTATTCTAGCTTCCACAGATGAGAGAAACCATTTGGCCCTTGAGTCTCTGAGATTGGGATACTTCACTTAGCATAATTCTTTCCATCTCCATCCATTTGATATCAAAAGCCATAATATTATCTTCTATAATGGCCAAGTGGTATTCCATTGTATATATGTACCAAAGTTTTTGTATCTACTTGTCTAGTGAGGGGCATCTGGGTTGGTTCCATAATCTAACTATAGTAAATTGAGCTGCTATAAACATTGATGAAGCCGTATCTCTATAATATGCTGATTCTAACTCTTTTGGGAAAATACCCAGGAGTGGGATAGCTGCGTCATAAGGTGGTTCCATCTTTAATTTTTTGAGGATTCTCCACACTGCTTTCCATAGTGGCTGAACCAGTTTGCAGTCCCACCAGCAGTGTAAACAGTGTTCCTCTTTTCCCATAGCCCCTCATAAAAATATTTTTAAAGAGAGATGAAATGAGTTGCCCCTTGAACTGCCTAGCATGCTGTCTGCAAGGTAGCAGGCTCTGTAGGGAGGCATGCCTGGGTCAGATAGTCATCAGTTGGGATCATGGCTCCTCCAAGACTCTGCTTCTCATCTGCACAGATTGCCATTGTGCTGGCCCCAGGGCTCTTCTCTGTCCTTCTCCCATTCTTCCACGATAAAGGCACTATAGTAACCAGGCAGCTGCTCCAGGACCAAGATATCCTGCAGGTAACCATGCCCCAGGTTTTGACGGGCAATGTGCCTCACCACGCTGGACAGGCTCCAGGGTGGGGACTGACTCAATCCTCCTCCTCTCCTCTGCTTCCTGCGCTCCTCAGGCGTCCTTCTCACTGACACTGCTTCCTCATAGCCCAGACCTCAGGAGCCCCCTCCTCCAGGCTTCTGTTGCTCCTGACCACATCATTCACATAGCAACTGTGTGTAAAAAGGTAGATGGTTCCATCATGACCCTGGACACCAGCAGGTCTAGGGCCAAATCCAAGGATGAACCTCAAAAACCTCAGTGCAGTCACATCAGCATTTGGGAGAGGCTTAGCAAGCTCAGGTATCTTGCAAATCAAGTCCCACTTCGGGCTGCAGGCAGCTCCAAGGGAAGCTAGACAGTGAGTCAGGCCCTGCTTGTTGAAGACCCTTGACTCAGAGGAAGGACATTTCTGCCAGGCCTCCCAGATCTGTCCCAGAGGCAGATTCTGCTCAATTCTATCAGGCCATGACTCCTGACTCACAGTGACCATGGGCTCCTTTGGCAAAACTCAGAGCTGTGTGGGACAGGGCCATTCCAAGGATCTCTAGACTCCCTACAGGCTGAGCAGGGTGGAGCTCAGGGGCGTGGCGACGTCCTGTCCACTTGGCTTGTCAGTGATTGCAGACTGCTGAAGGCTGGGTCCTAGAGGTGGCCCTCTGTAGGAGAAGCCAGCCCTCAGCTCCAGGGTCCTACCCCTTCTGGTCCACACCCATCAAGGACAATCAGCCTTCACCTCCTTGGACCTCTTCCAGGGGGCTCCAGTGAGGGGCATGAGGCTTGAAGCTCCTTCCTTCCAGTTCCTCTGCTCAGTGGGGCCATGTGGTTAGGCTCACCCCTCTCTGTTCAAGGGCGTCCTCTCTGAAGCCACAAGTCCCTCAGAAGCCACTGAAGGGCCTGTCCAGCCTGGCTTCCAAGGTGCCTGAAGCCTGCTGGCCACCCCTGAGGCTACACACAGCAGCTTCCAGGGCACCCTGGTGAGCTTGAGGAAGAAGCCTCACCTCTCTGGGGCTGTGTCTTCATCTGGAGAGGAGAGTGGAAGGAGGGATGAGCTGGACCAGACAGTCACTCTGTCCCTCTGTAGTTCTGGGACTCACGTAGAGAGCAGTACCATCAGAGGCCAGCCTAAGCCCTGGGGAGGTGGCCACTTCAGACTCCCATCTCCAGCGCACAACCCTGGGCATGGCTTCATGGCAGGCCAGGGGCTGGATTCCTGCCCTATTCAGGGAGAGGCAGGGGGACCATGAAGGATGGGGTCCTCATGAGCTGGGACCCCGCTCAGGTTTGAGACCAGAGAAGTGCCGTCAGCCCTTCCGCCCCCTTGCCCTGTGCTTTGATCACCATGGAAAGTTACACTCAGGTCATGTGCGGCCCCACGCACTCCACCCCCACCCCCTCAAGAACTGTGTTTACTCTCTCCCTGGGTTTCTGAAGAAAGTTCCTTTTGGAAAATTCCAACTCAGTCCCAGCTGACCAAAAAAAAAAAAAAAAGGGATTTTTCCACAGGCTTGATGGGGGGACCAAGAGCCCTCAGGTGCCATCTGTCTGAAAGCTGGGAAGAGCCAGGAACTGGGTGGGTTGACAGGGCGGTCCTGAAGGGCTAGCACTGTGGCCAGCGGCAGGCCCCTCCTCTCCTCACTTCCTGTTCATTTCCCTGCACACAGATGGGGTTGGCACTCTGACTTGCTCTTCCCCCAGGACTGGATGCTTGAGTCTCATTTGAACCCGAATCATCCAACATATTGACTCCAGTAACAGGGGAAACCCACTCAGCTCAAATTCCTCTCCAAAAGGAGAACCCTCTAACGGGACTTGGTAAGGGGAATCTTGGAACGTTCTTTCACTCTCTACCCCTACAAACCTCCTCTTTTTCTTTCTTTCTTTGGTAAGTATTCACATGCTTTTAAAAAACTGAAATATGGGGGCTGGAGCAGAGGCTCAGCAGTTACAGCGCTTGCCTGGCATGCGCCAGGACGTGGGTTCAACCCCAGTACCGCGTACACAACAAAGTGTTGGAGCAACGAAAGCCACATGAAAAAGTAAATAAAATTGATTCTCTCTCTCTCTCTCTCTCTCACTTTTTGTCCCTTTCTCTCTTAAAAAAAAACTGAAATATAATTCATCTAATTCACTTAATATAAAATTCACCATTTCAAAGTGGATCTTTCCATGGAATTTAATATATTCATTGTTCCCTATGACTTCGTCTCCCAGAGGCATCTCCCCTGGGAGAGAGAGGAAGGTGCCTGAGGCTGGAAGTTTCCCTGATATATTTCCAAGGCAACTCAAGGTTGAGGTGCTAAAGGCCTGTCACACCCTGCTCTGGAATCTCTGGGGAAATCTTCTCCAGGCAACTGGAATCTTGCCACAAATAGGTAGCTGGGCTCTCAGGAAAAGTTTTCCTCTTTTCAGAGCCTCTCTCTCTCTCTCCAGGGGCATCAGAGACAGAAGTTCCCTTGCAGGCTCCACAGTGAAATCAAACTCTGGCCAGGGAAGTACAGGGGGAGGCCCCTGGGTAGAGAAGATAGACCTGGAACTCTGGAAGAAACTTGAGGGTCAGTGGCTCAACTCCCTCCTCCTCCAGATGAGAAAACTGAGACCCAGAGACTCCAAAGTTGCACAACTCAGTAACAACACAACTAAGAGCAGAACCCAGCTCTTCTGATTCGTGGGCCAGTGCATTCTCTACCGGCTGATTCCTTCCCAGGGTTGGCCAAGGCTCCCCATGCCTGGTCTTAGGTTAGTGTATAGAACGTTTCTTGGGGCAGGGCAATGGGGTGCCAGAGCTGATGAAAGCCATTATTACAGTTTCAGAAATTTTGTAAGAAGCATGATTTTTAAAAAAAAAAATTATATAAATTTTATAGTAAAAACTATATAAGAGGGGCTGGAGCGGTGGCTCAGCGGTTACGGTGTTTGCCTGGCATGCACAGGTTCGAACCCCAAAACTAAGGTTTTGCTTGGTTTTTGTTTATCAGCCACCAGAAGTCCACACTGCATACAACACCTCCACCCGAGCAGACTGCAAGTTACTACCAAGCCCCTGGCCTGGAGTCGCCCCATCGGCCACTGTGCATCAGAAGGAGCCAGGCTCAGGCAGAGTCGCCTGTGGAGCAGATTACAGGGAGGAGCTGAGGGAGATCTCTGCAGGCTCGCTCCTTCCTCCCTCCCTTCCATCACTTCTTCATCTTATTCATCAAATATTTGGAAGACTCACGATCTGCCAGACACCTTGCTGGTTCTGGGAGAAGGCAAACGGCAGAGAAAGCAGACTTTCCCTCCAGTGCTGAACAACTCCTCCTTGGAAATACATGGATCCTGAGAGTCTGCTTATGCTGGAAATTGAAGAGGAGGGGGGGAGGGAGGTTTCTTGTTCTATGCAGGATGAAGGGCACCAGAATTGACCTGAGCTCCTCCACACCAAAATGTGCTGGAAAGTGCTCAAGAGAGCAATTTATTTATTTCTGAATTGAACCTTGAGGTACTTAACCACTGAGCCACATCCCCAGTCCTTTTTATTTTTTATTTTTTTTAAACGGAGAGAGGGGTGATGAGAGAGAGAGAAAGAGAATAAATTTTATTTTGTTTTTCATGTGGCTTTCCTTGCTCGGACACTTCCTTGTGTACATGGGTGCTGGGGTTTGAACCTGCATCCTAGCGAATGTCAGGCAAGTGCCGTAACCCCTGAGCCGCTGCTCCAGCCCCTTTATTTTTTATTTTGATACAGTCTCTTGCTAAGTTGCTTAGGGCCTTGTTAATTTGCTGAAGCTGGCTTTGAACTTGTGATCTTCCTGCCTCAGCCTCCTTAACCAGCCACTGGGATTACAGGCGTGCGCTACCACACCTGTCAAGTTTAGCAGTTGTTTTCTTTTTAAAGAGAGAGAAAGAGAGAATCAGCTTTATTTATTTATTCATCTGGCCTTTGTTTCTCTGACACATTGTGTCCATGGTGCTAGGTTTCAAACCTGGCTCCTGGTACATGCCAGGCAAGCACTCCAACAACTAAGCCAGCTGCCAGCCCCAAGTTCAGCACTTTTGGATTTGGCAAAAAAGAAGAAGTTTAAAGTGCTTGGTTCAGCAAATAAAAATGCCCTATTCCTTCAGTTGCGTATGTGGGATCTTTGTGTGTATGTGTGTGTGTGTGTGTGTGCGCGCATGCGTGTGCGCCCGCACGCCCATGCACCAATAAAATATTAAGAACTCGGGGCTGCAGCCGTGGCTCAGCAGTTACAGCATTTGCCTGGCATGCGTGTGGACGTGAGTTTGAACCCCAGCACCACATGTACAACTAAGTGTCAGAGCAATGAAGGCCACTTGGAAACTAAATAAAATTGATTCTCTCTCCCTCTCTCTCTCACTATCTCTTTCTCTCTTAAAAAAATTAAATTAAATTAAATATTAAGAACTCCTTGGCCCTTCAAGCTTCTCTCTCTTTTAAACTTGAGCTCCTCCTCCTGTTACACTCACTTCTCATTTCATGGCTTGGGCCTCATGGCTGTTTATTTGCTAGTTTCTGGTCACTTTCTTGCTCTCAAACTTAAATTTGCCTGAGACTGACCTGGGGCACTTGTTAAAAATGCATGCTCCCAGTCACTATCCCTAGCTCTGAGTAGGCTTAGGCAGGCCCCGGAATCTGCACCTTTACTCTACTCACCAGGTGACTCTGACACGGGTTGAACAAGCGCTGCCTTTTGCAACTGACAAATAATAGCAGGTTTATTTTTGTCCTCTGCAGAGGATTTATTTCTGCTGCTCCATCCCCACTGTCTTGCTTGCACCCTTATTAGCACACTCCTTGTGGTGTCCTCTGCGTCTGCTGTCCTGATTAACCCTGTGCTCTAAAGAGCCTGGCCTGATCTCAGTTTGAGGTCCTTAACCCTGATCAGATGAGGAGGTTAATGAAAAGCCGAAAGTCAAAACTGCTATTCAAAATCACACCACGCGGTGGAGCCATTGCTCCACTTTCATTCTCAGGTCTTTCTTGGCGCTCTAAAGTTCTGATACGTGCTGATGGCTTACAGTGAGTTTTGTTTTGATTTGCTTTTTATCCTTTGTTCCAATCTTCGATTCAGATAGTGAGGAACATGTTGCCTGGAGTGTAAGTTGGATTTTTTTTTTCAACTGTCACCACAGATGTTTTTGTATTGGGTTACAGAAGATGATCTCAGACATGAATGAAGACCGGAGTTAGTGATGGTCCAGTTGGGAGAGGCTGATGGTGCCTGAGTCATGCACAGTCACCCTTCCACTGTCCCTGTGGACTCCAATTCAGAGATTGCCTACACAGTGTAAGGAAGGAGGCCTAATATTTGTTGATTACCTCTGCGTACTGACACACGCCATCACATTTAATTCTTAACATAATCCTTTATTTTCTTTCTCTCTGGGTTTGGTGGGGCAAGGTGGACTGCAGGTCTGAAGAAAGCAAGATGGAGAGAGATCTCTCAAAATCCCGCATCCTTTCTGCACGCAGCACCATCTCCGTACATTCACTGATCATTGTAACATTGATTACAAGGCCAATTGCAAGAAATTTTCTCTTGGAAAAAAACGATTCTCACTTGGGCCTCTGTTCTACACTCAGGAAGGAAAAGACTTCCGTCCCCAGCTGATGAGCAACTGACCCAGAGTGACACTTCCACCGCCAGGGGTAGACAGTTGAAAAAACATAAACGAGAGGAAGGGAAATGAAGTCCTTTCTAATGAGTGGTCAAACGTAGTCCCAGCCACAGCTATAATCAGTGAAACAAAAATAGATAGCGCTGGAGCAAGCCAGGCTGAATGCCTCCTGGGCCATGAAACTCTCATCACCATCAGTTTCCCAAGGACGTTCATGTGCCCTCTCACACTTGCAGTCTTCTGCGGCAGCTCCAAAGGACACTGGAGGGACATCCAGCTGAGGTCACACAGGATACACAAAGCACACAACCTCCAGCTGTCTTTTTCTTTCTTATGTTTCATGAGGGTGCAGGCAGGGCAGGATTCCAGGTTAGTTAAGGAACAAGTAGAACTTAAAAGAGTTAAATTTGAGATTTACCCAGAGTAATTTAGGGAACAGTTAAAACCAGGTAAGATGTGGCAGGCTCAGGAACCAGGTGTAAGTAAAGTGAAGAGAAGTGAGAAGCTATTGGATGAGAAGGTGGGAGTGGAGGAAGCACCCACACTGGTCCTGTTCGTGTTGGCACCTACTTTTATACCTCGAATGCCAGTAGAGTCTCTTGCCTTACGGGTCTTCCTCCCGTATGGGGAGCTGGACAGCCCCACCTGTGGACAGCCCCATTTCTTCTGATATCAACCTGCACTGTCTGCATCTCTCCCCACTGCTCTATGGCAGCCCTATTCTCAGAACCCCAGAAAATGACAAGCAACCAACCAACAAGCCATTTGCATGACATGGAGCTGACAGGCCAATTCACCTGGCTTGCTGGATGCTAACTGTGTAAGTCACCGAAACATGCCTAGGAGAGGGGTGTGCTCTTGCCTCTCCCCGCCACTCCGGAGCTGTTGTTTCCCTCCACACCTTTGTTGTTGCCCAACCCAGACGCGATGGCATCCCATGGCCCCAGCTAAGTGTTCCAGCCGTCCTTTACACATTTGTTCATGAGCACTGGCTCAGCCAGCGGTCATCAAGTGCCCACTCTGTGCAGCTGCCTTCTGGGCACTGGAGGTCCCAGTGGGCACAACAGAATGACCTTGGTTCTCATGGAGCTGATGTTCCACTGAAGGAGACAAGCAAACCAGCTGGTAGTGAGGGTCAGATGGAAGTACAGAAATGTGACAAAGTCACCCAGCATAACCAAGGGCTTTGTTTAGATTTGGTGTGATGCATCTCCAAGTGCCAAGCATCCTTCCCCAGGTCATCTTGGCATTGGCTCCTGGAGCAGGGGAGACCCAGAAACAGGCCTGGGAAAAATGGGCAATGTCACCCCTTCTCGGTCATGCTATAAGCCCATGGGGAGGAGCTGGAGCAATGGCTCAGTGGTTACAGTGCTTGCCTGGCATGTGCAGGGATGTGGGTTTGAACCCCAACATCATGTGCCCAACGAAGTGTCAGAGCAAGGAAAGCCACATGAAAAACTAAATAAAATTGATTCTCTCCTCCCACCCCACCCACCCCACCCCAGTCTCTCTCTTTTAAAAAAAGCCTGTGGGAGGGGAAGAGATTCCTGAACCCCCTCCCCTCACTGTGCTTGGTATGTGGAGGAAGCTGGGGAAGGGGACCTGGGAAGTGGTCTCGCTGGTTGGAGAATGCTGCAACCAGGACAAGTCTTCCTCTCCCAGGTGCAAGGACCACAGCAAGGCAGTTGAGGTCACTTCTGAGTCACACCCCTAGCCATTCAATATCTCTTTTGCATTCCCCTTATTTTCTAGAAGAGGAAGGAAGTGTATGGAAAATAGGTTTGATGACTTTCTAAATTCCTGTTCCTCCCTCTGTGACTGTTCTTGAATCAGCTTGGGAGAGAGAACTTCTGTAGTCCTTATTCTACTGATTTTGGAAGAATGAAAGGTGGCAGGATCGCTGCTGTGTGGCGGGAGATTTAGCAAGATCCTTTCAGGCACAACAGCCACATCTGATCTCCTACCATGTGACAGAGCACTGTGTGTGACTTTCTGACACTTTTACAAGTACCTTCCACATTGGAGACTGACTAGTGAGCAAACCAAGATTCAGGAAGGTGAAGTCACTGACCTAACATGGCACAGTTGAGATTTGAACACAGAGCTCCTTGATTCCAAGGCTTGATCCTTTTATACATAGAATATCAAGGAGAGTCCTGGAGAAAATAAGAGTAGGGAACTAACTTGTAACGTTGGCTCAAGAAATCAAAGCTGAAACCTCCTGTTCCAGCCTCCTCCAGTGCGAATCGTGCTTGCATTTGGATGCTGGCCCTGAGCAGCGCCTTCTAGGATGACCTTGACTCCCTGCTTGGGGTCCCCAAGTCCTAGGAACTGAGCCTAACAGAGGGAAGACGTCAGTAAACGTGCCCCATGCCCAGGTAAGGGTGGACAGCCACATGGCCATATTCTTACTCACAGGTACTCCAGATTGGTGGGCATCTTTGTTCCTACTTGGTGACAGCTTCATCAGACCCAGCAGTTCCTCCTTGAGGCACCCTACCTGTGTCAGGTAACATACCCGTGTGTTAATAGATTAACTGTGTCACCAGGAGCCACTTCTTATCCACCCTTGTGAGCTTTGGCACAGCATTTTATCCATAATAAACCACAGCAAATATTTGATGAATGATAATATTAATAATAAATATTTAATAAACGCATCATTGAGGGAAAAGAGTAAAAAAAAAAAAAAAAAGAGATCGGAGCATGGGAAAGGCAGGAGAAAGAGGAACAATATATTTCCCTAAAGACAAAATCAACCATCAACCATTTGTTTTATGTTCCCCTCCTGGGTCCTTATTTCTAAGAAAGGAAGGAAGAAAATGGAAAATTGACAATAACTTTTATTGACTTTCTAGATTCCAGCTTCCCCCATATATAGATTTCCTTTTTCTCCCCTCCCATATATAGATCTTCTTGAATCATGTTGAAAGATTTCTAAGGTTTCTCCCCAGTCTATTAATTTTGACGCAGGCAGCAGAACTGCTGGCTGGCGGTTTAGAAGAGTCCTGTGCTCTGGGCTTGTGGAGGGGTTCTCCCACTCGTTCACCCTTCCTTGACCCTATGCTGTGGAGCTACCCATATTTATCTTTCCCTAAATTTGCTTTATTTATGCTCTATGTACATCGAATATTAAGGTATTTACCAAGTCATAGGTCATGATAATTTTATTCTATGGCTAATTTCAATAAACATGGCAGGAAAAAATTTTTTCATTGTAATTTCAAGCTGGGAGGGCCCTTTAGGATCATGAATCATTTTAATGTTGTGCAACTGAAAGCCAGAAAAATTAAATGACTTACCCAAGGACACTAGCAAAGGAGTAATAGGACCAGGACCAGACCCTACCTTGTCTTCATTTCTTCATTTTACTGCAGAGATATCCTTGGAGAAAAGGCCTGGAAGGAAGTCAGTTGATCAGTCAGCTAATCCTTCCCCATACCCATGAAAAGCAGATTCTAAATTGCCAACTCACTTTCCTAAGCAGGGAGGTAATACACAGAAAGTACTAGCATTATTGGAAGCGTGGGCTACCTAATGTATAAAGCTCATTTTATGTTCATATTATGACTATGATGCTCATATTACAACTTGTAACAGTCTCCATTCCTGAGTGATAGTGACTTTAACAGTCATTATAAAACAATGAACTAAAGGACAACCTACAAACAAAGGGAAATGTAACTTACAGGAATATGGTCCATAAGGGATGCCTGGTATGACATGAAACAACTGAGAGGGGTGGGGGCTGTGAACATGATCAGCCCTCAGTCAACCTTGACCATGAAAATTTAGCCAAGAATTACTTCAACCAGAGATTTTCTACAGACAGAACCCAAGCTCCCAAAGCTGGCCACAGAAGGCCATGAAGGGTCCACACACAGAGATAGGCGTTCCATTCACTTCAGCTACACAAGAGGGAAAGTGCCTATAGGACAGCCAGCCTTGATGAGGATGTGCCAAAGCCTTATCACTCAGGAGCATGTTACATGTTCAAAATGAGTACACAGAAAATGGAAGAAAATTCAAATTCACCGATTATAAGTCTCGAACCTGCAGTTTAAAACCATTGACTTTAAGATGCTAATGTCCGCTTTTGGAGGAGACCCCCAGTTTTTCATTCCCTCTTGGGCGTTCCAGTAAGTGAGGCTCCTCTTTGCTTATTAACTGATTTACTGAGGTTTTGCTTCTGCTATTACAGCGGCTTCCATATTTGAGAACCAACCAGACATTGGCATAGCGCCACACGAGATCATGATGTGCACTCTGTAGATGAAGAAACAGATCATTTTAACTCTAAGGATTTGTTTTTCCCAGTGCAACCCTGCACAGCCCCTCACATCCCAGATGGTTGCTACATTTTTCTGAACCATGAGCATCCACAAAAGAGAGGCTGAGTAGCTGAGGATGGTATGAAGAAATGTAGAATAAGGGCCTCTAAAAAGAAAGACACTCTCATAGATGGACTGAAGAGAACATCTAGGACTGAAAAGTCTCTCTGAATAACTGGACTAAGTATAAAATTGGCATAAGCTCACCTAGAATAATTGAGGAGTTCCAAATGTAGTTAGGTGGTGAAGATCTTGGGTCTACATGGAAAAAAAAAGTAGTCTCCTCTCATAAATAGGACTCAAAAAAAAAAACCCCAGAAAATACTAAAGTTCACTCCAGAGAGTCTCTGTCTTTGTCTTTGGGCCAACAGACTTGACTGAATTTTGTGGTTATCAATCAATTGATCATCATCAGATATATTTGGGAGTAATCTTCTTCTTATGATGATGCTGAAAAGTTTTCCATGAAGGGGATTTCAACTAAAATAAACCAAGCTTCTTGGACTAAAAAAATAAGGCATCTAGGACAACTCTAGAGAACATGTGGGAGCCACAGGTATCAGTCAAGAGCGAGATGGGCACATGGCCTGCCACAACCATGGGCAGATGCGGAGGGGTCAGGGAAGAGCCGGCTGGACTCCATCAGGAGTCAACCAACCTGTCAGCTGAGGGAGCTACGAGGTCACCTGGAGTGAGGCAGCAGACCAGGTTAGGGGGTACTGCATCCTGGAAGTATCCAAACGCAGAGAACACATCGGCAGGGAGAGAGGCCTTGCTGAGCTCTTCCGCACCAGAGGAAATCAGACTGAACTTTCTTTTAATTGAGGGAGTCACAGGCCATCCCCTGGAAGGAGAGTTCACGTACAGCCTTGAGTCTCAGTATCTGCCCCACAGATGCCTCCAGCCCAGGGACGTAGCCTGTTCAAGATCAAGGCTGTAGCATAAAGTGAGCTGTCCTAATCCACAGCCATCACTAAACACTCTTACATTGACTTCTGAGCATAACTGTGTATACCTGGAAACCCTAGAAACTAAAACGTCTTTTTATTCCCCAAGTTAACCATTTATACTTCTTGATGTGGGTCCACTGTGATCCACTCTGGCAATTCTGGTCCCTTCCACTCCTGAAAAGAACTGTCTACTTAACATCTGCCCAGAGGTCTAGAGTGTGTCTCAGGCCTCGTGGGTCCAGCTATTAATTCCACCTCCCTTAACCTGCTGCTCCCCCAGCGTTCTCTGACTCCTTGGAATGGCTCCACCATTGCTCAGTCCCAACACTGGAGTTAAGACTGACTCCTCCCTCTCTTCCAACCCAAATCTAATTTATCAGTTAAGTCACAGCAGCTTCACCTTCAGGATATAGCCAGGATATGACCTGCTTCTGTCATTTTTGCTGCCGTCAGCTGTCCCTCCCTGTTGTCATTGCCAACACAGAGGAGTCAAATAACTTCCTAATGATCTCCAGCTTCCAAGTTTCCCACCCACCCCTCAACAGTTGGTTCTCCACACCCAGCCAGAGTGGGCCTTGGAGTGTAGACCACTTTGTGCTCTCCAGGACAATGGAGAATGAAATCCAGGTCTTAGGTGTGGCCTGAGGGCCAGGTGGGTTGCCTCCAGGACTTCATTCCTTGCTCTTCTTCCTTTTTCTCTCTGCTAGAGACACAGGGTTGCTGTGCCATGCCCCGGGGAACACACTCCTGCCTCAGGGACCCTGCAGATTTATTGCCTCTGCCTGGAGGTATGTGTTATTCCAGAAATTCTCAGGACTTGCTCCCTCCCTTTATCTGGGTCTCATGTCAAGTGTCACCTCTTCTGGGAAGCCACCTCTCTCCCTAAACGAAGCCCACCATCCCTGCATGCCCTTCACTTTGCTCTGCTGTTTTCTTCCTAACACTTCCCACTTCTTGTTTGTTTTTTTTTTTTAAGAGAGAAGGACAGTGAGTGAGAGACAGAGAGAATCAATTTTTATTGAGTTTTTCACATGGCTTTCATTACTCTGACACTTAGTTGTGTACGTGGTGCTGGGGTTTGAACCCGTGTACTTGCACATACCAGGCAAGCGCTGTAACCGCTGAGCCACTGCTCCAGCCACTTGTTTTTTGGTTTTTTTTTTTTTTTTTTAATTTATTGAGTGCCAGTCTCTCCCACTAGAATTTAAGCTCCCTGAAGCAAGAGTTCTCAGATCTTTTTCCCTTCCGCACTGGATCCATGAGGGTGCCCAGAGTGCTGTGTGACCACATTATAATGGCTTGTTGAATGAATAATGAACGAATGAATGAATGAATGAATAAACAAGGAGCAGAGGCTCATCTGTCTCTGCAGTATGCCTGGGCTCTGAAGACACTGAAGGTTTTTTGGAGGGAAACAGCCCCAGTCACCCTTCACCTCTCTGGCCACAGTGGCAGATCTGCAGTACCCCAGTCTCGTTTTTGTCTTCAAAACCTTGGGAATAGCCCTCCCACAGCCACCTGCCAAGTGTGGTTCCCACAGCTGGGCTCATGCCTCTCTGAAGCCTTCCCACCTGCACCTGCTTTCAACCTCCTCTCCATCTCCACCCATCACTCTGAAAAGGTGGGCTGGCTTCCGCTCTCCCGCTTGCAGCTCCGCATGTTCACGCTTCCTGGTCTGGTGAGGTTAAGTCCAGCTCCCAGAAATACACCTCTGTCCTGGAGAGATTTGTTCCAAGTGGAAATTGCTGATAATGAGGAGGAAGAGGTTGTTACAGAAAAGCAGGAGAGGGGAAGAGGTCCGGGAGGCCTTGCGGCTAGGTTGGCAGTCTCTGGCAGGGTCAGGATTTCTTTTCCAGCAATGTACAGTAGAGCTGCATCCTGCAGTCTTCCCTGGGGCAAGTGGGGGCTCCTGGTGCTATCCCCTGGCTCTCCTGCTTGTGTCTCCAGGCTCTCCTTTTCAGATGAAGCATGGTCCATGATGAGGGCAAGGCCACTGCAGAATCCATTTCCTTCTTTATCCAGCGATGTCAAAGGTAGCATTGAAAGGATCTAATAAAGGAGTATGTTATAAAGCTTTTGATCCTGAAATGGAATCATTCATAAAATATTAAGCAACTCTAGAGACCAGATCATCTATTTTCTCACTTGATCAATAAAGAGCAGAGATACTAATAAATGGCCCATGGTCCTGGAACTGATGGGGACAAAGTAAGGACTCGACATTTAATGTTCAGTCTAGCTCTGCTGGACAGCAAGATGCTTCAGGGAGCCATTCTGCCCTACAAGGAAATCCAGTTCCTCAAGTGTACATGGTTCATTCTACTTTCCGCATAATTCTCTGAACTGGTCAAGCCTACAGACATATCCCATTCACCTAAAATTCTTGTGTAAGGAACTGGGCACAATGGTGCACCCCTGTATTCCTAGTGATTTGGGAGCCTGAGGCAGGAGGATTGCAAGTCCAAGGATGGTCTCATCAACTTAGGGACACACTGCCTCAAAATAAAAAATAAAAAGGGCTGGGGATGTAGTTTGGAGGTAGAGGACCCCTGGGTTCAATCCCTGGTTCCACACACACACACACACACACACACACACAATTGTTGCGTTAAGGGCCTGTCCCATTTATCCTAAATGATCTTCTTCCGCTCTCCTTCACACTCCACACCCACCTTTTCAATTTAAAAATCCCCTAGGCTTTCACATGACTATTCAGAGTTTAGGCATCCATCCCAACAACCCCAACGTGTAAATATCTCCTTTCCTTTCTCTATCTTATTGGAAGAGGTTTCGTTTAAAACATCCAGCTGTGAGCTCTTCAATAGTACAGCAAATGTAGCTTCAAAAGTCAGCTCCAGACTAAAGACAAAACTGCACGCTTCAGGCTAAGCACAGGATCCTGGGTGACAAGTCACCTGTGTTACGGTTGGAGTTACGTTGGCTCCCAAGGTCAGCACGCCTCCGTCATCTGCACCACAGCCCCAGGTCAGGTGACCCCAGAAAGCCACAAATGGCTGAAAAGCTGTGGCTTTGTGCAATCCTCCCCTCCTGGGAGCATGTGAGGTGGCCACTTAACAGATGGTACCACGTGACTCAGTCCCTACAATGCTAGTAGTGAACAGCATTCCTGGAAAATCTATATTTCAGTATTTATGTTTTTCATTTATTAATCCTGTTAAGAATATGCCCTCTGGGGGAAGAATTAAGGTGGAACCAAAAAAAAAAAAAATCAAGAGAAATAGGCAACTCAGAAAAACCCATCTCATTCAAAGGCCCTCTGCTTCCCTCGGGCGCAGCTTATATAAATCACCTGTGTGCAAACAGATGCCTGACTCTGCGCGGCTAGGACAGCATCTGCTGTTCCAAGAGTCTTTTGAATACTTCCAAAGACTCCATGAGATCCCAGCTGGAGGAATCTCTTTCTTCAAGGAAAACTGCAGCCAAACCTTTTTTCTTTTAAGCCATTTGTATCAAATTCAACAAAAATGTTGCAAACACAAAACACAGCTGGAAAGCACACCAACGGAAGAGCAAGCAGGCGTGGGCTGTTCAGTTGTCCACCTGGTGGGTATGGGCATTCAGTGGCTTCAGTATTGATATGTGGGCATCAGCAGCACAGTGAAAGCTGTGGCCTTCATTTCAGCCCAGTGCCTGGCGAGCAGTAGGCTGAGGATCAATGCTAAGCCACAAGGTCACCATTGCTGTTGCCATCACCTGCTCATCCTCAGGGACCAGTTCTCATGCCACATCTTCTGTTAAGATGTACTATATCAGTGTGCACCCTGAACTCCTGTCCAGTTTGGCCACCCTTTTTTTCCCTGGTACAAGTTAGCCTTGTGGCTATCCTATGTCCCTTACTGGATTGTTAGCACCACGTGAACTCAGATGCTTGTTCATCTTTTTCACTATCACCGTGACACGCTGCTCACAGTGACTTGCATCCAGGAGGGATACAATAAATAAAAGATGGGATCCCAGAAGGTGATGATCTCCGTGCTTTTGTGTGACAGTCATTTATGTCTATGTCCTAACCCTTGTATTGTCACTCAGAGATGGGAGGAAGCTGTAATAAACCAGCTCTGCTTGTGGGAAGGGGAATTCTTTTCCTTTCTTGCCTTCATGTTTTATTTAGCCTTTGTAGATTTTGAGACAATGGAAAAGATCTTGGATTTAAAAAAATTAAGAAATGTGTTAGGTACAGACATAAGTTTCCAAAGTTCTGATTTTTCACCCCCATGCTGAATGCTAATTCCTATTGTAACCACCCCACAGGACTATGGCGAGGCTCGAACATGCTAATGTGCGGGTGAAAGTTCTTTGCTAGGAGGAAAGCATGGCAGGGGCGTAAGGCATTATTATCCCTTTAATCTTTCTAGCCTCCTAATGGAGAAAAATTTCCAAAGACAAATTGGGAGCTCATTTCAGTCTCTCAGCTGCCTCTTGCTACATGATGTCCACGGCAATTGCATGCTGCAGAAGAGTCTGGCTGAATCCAAATTAACAGCAGGGTGAAATAAATTTGTCAACCCTCTAGCCCTGCTAATGACAGGCAGAATCCTCCTTCAGGCCTTTGGGCCCCGTCCCCTGGCTGAGGTGCCAGTTTGCATAAGAACACGGGCAATGCTATTCTGGGCAGGACCTTTATTACATGTGCCCAGGCTTTCCGCTCTCCCACCCAGGACTGTTCCGCAGGAGGTGGAATTCAAAGCCTCCGGAGTGCAGGCAAGAGAGCTCTGTCCAGACCTCCAGCTTTGGGGACTGAGGGACTCAGGCTGGGAGTAATGGTGGTCAGGCTGGCTGTGGGCAGTGCGCTCAGCCCCTTGCTCAGTGCCTCACCTCTTCTCATAGCCGATTACTGGTAATGGTGGGCGAGGGGTGCATAAGTACCTAGCCCGTGTCTCAAGGTGGCTCCCCTTACATAAGCCGAGATCCGAGGCAACCTCTCAGCTGCTCCCTTTTCTCAGGCCTGATCCTCATGCCTCACAGGTGCTGTTCCTGAAAACGTTACTTGATAAAGCTCCTGCGGATCATGCTTTGCGGAGACCAGATTACGGTCTGCAGGGCTAGTGATGCTCTCAGAAGCTAAATGAGAAGATTTGTTGGTCCTGCCTCAGTCATGACCCCAAGTCAGCTGCCTTGGCTGTAAGCAGGGTTCTCCAATTATCCCAGAGATAGGGAGGTGGGTGCTTGGCAAGTTTGGGACTGGGGCAGTCAGGGCTGGGACCAGGAAAGGAACAATAGAATCTTCCAGGGCAGCAGTGCATCCATTGCTTTAACATTCTGTGGACCCATCTTTCTGATTTCTTGCAACTTGATTGAAACTATATTCTTCAAAACAAAGGGCACAGAAACAGTCCTCGATGAGAAGGACATCGGTGGCTGAATTGCAGGGATCCGAGGCTGCATTCCCTTCTAGTGGACGGCACACCCTTGGCATTTGTGTTTCTTCCTGATAACTGTCACAGGTATGGGCAGCCAAGCAGTTTCTTCATTGTGCTGTCTATCTCCATGAAAAGCCACACTTGAAGATTCTCAGAGGATTATTCCAGATGTAGATAGGAAGGCCAGTCCCGAATGCCACTCAACTGACTCTGCTGTCTGTGCCAATGTTCTCAGAAATACTATCATTCTTCCTGTGTTTTTAAAGCTTATTCTACTACATTAACTTTAATAACAAACTGAAAATTCTCACTCTTTTTCTTTATTTTATTTTCACCAGAGGCCTTTGAGCCAGAATTGTAGGTCCAACCCTTTCCATCCTGTATCCAGGCAGGAGAAATTTAAGAACCTATATGCAGTAGCTAGTACCAAACCACCTTGGCTTTTCGTCCCTATCTGATCTGGGTCTCCTGGTTCCAACAATTTCACCCTTCCTTGTTCCATTTGGCCAAGTCCTTGCCATGTGCCCTAGTGTCATGCAGATCCTAGCCTTGGTTCCAAGGACTTCATAAGCCCAAGAATAGGATAGCACTATATCCTTCATCCTTCAAGTACTGATGGCCCATTGAACCCAAATTCCTGAAGGTAGATGTTGGCTTCTACTTGGTAAGATTCTTCCTGGAGCCTACTTGCTTCCATCCTGAGCCATCCCTCTGCCTCAGGGACTTCCTCCTGGCTGGAAATGTTCCTAGATTAAAGTAGGTGGTCTTTTGACCACACTCCTCACTTGTCAGGTCACCTATGAGAAATAGCTGGAAAGGACTCCAAATGTCATCTAGTCAACCACTCAATCATGCTTTGCCTGACAGTAAAATCAGTAACTCCATCAAACAAACCCTCAAATCCAGAGACCTCCCTTTCTTCTTTAAATAAGAACAATACAGAGTGGAATATTTCAAAGAATCTCTCCAAAGCACTAAGGACCAGGGCTTCCTTACAGGTCTAGGGAGACTTCTTCAGATTTTTAAAGTAACTGTTGGCTAATGGTAGATGAAGCCTGGCCATCATTGTCAGGCAACAAAGAGATGACAAAGAATGAGGAGACGCCATATATTTTTGTGGGGAGGTACTAGGGATTAAACCCAAGGGGGTTTAACCACTGAGCACATCCCTACCCTTTTTTGTTTTATTTTGAGACAGGGTCTCACTAAGTTGCTCACCCCTGCACTCCGCTGCTGCAGATGCACAACCCAGATGCAACAGGGCGGACTCTGAGCCAGGCCCCACCTACTCCCCTCCAAGGAGCCCTGTGTCTCTTCCTCCCCATGGAATCCACCTTCCTTGAGCCCTCACTGCCCCGTGCGTGGGTCACAAGGCTTCCCAATGCTCAGAGTCTCCTACTGGTGTGCAAAGATCTTCAGGGCTCCTGCTTCAGGGCTCAGCTCCCTAAAGTCCCCCTCTGTGCCACTCTGTCCTGCTCTTCCCAGCATTGCTGCTGTTGCTCCTTTGACCTCCCACCACTGCTTTCCCTCCCAGAATGAAATCCTGCTTGTTCTTTCTATTTCATTTCAGGAGCTTTCTCTTCTGGGAAAATTTGTCTGGACCCCGAGTCTGGTTTACGGCCTTTCCTAGTTGCTCATTCATCCATCTGTTCAACAAGTATTTATTGAGCCTTTTCTATGTGACAGGTATTTTGTTAGGCTAGTGTGATACAATAGTGAACAAGACGGTAAAATCTCTGCTGTCAGAGAGCTGGACATCTATTGAGAGGCACAGATGCTTTTAGGAAGAATTATGAAAAGTATGATCGTGGTTAAAACAAATGTCCCCTTCTGCCACAGGGCCTTTGTGCATGCTTCTCCCTCCCTAGTGGAACTCTCACTCCTCCATCTAGGATACCTGCAGATTTAAATTCAGCTCCTCAGGCTGCATCAAACCACAGCCTTTGTGCTTTTGTTATTTTGTACTTCTCCATCAAGTAATTAACATGACTATAATTTTGCATTTTTGTATTATTGCTTGATTAATGATTGCTAACTTCTCTAGCTTCCTAGGTGCAGAACAGGGCTCACCACTCAGCAGGTATTTGTTATGTGAAGAATTGGCAGGGAAGGGATAAGAGAAGGATGAGTCATGTCTGGGAGGGGAAAGATGCCCAGAGGAAGTGATAAGTCAGGGCCCTATGGAAGGGTAGGAGTTGGGCCAAGGGGCAGCAGAAATATTGCAAGGAGCACCCCACCTTTGGGGAGACTGAAAATAGAAGGCTATGTGTTCTCAAGCAGGAGTCTCCAGAGCAGGGTACATGTGCCCCAAGGGGGACATGAAACAGTTGGAAGTATAAAGGAAAAGCAGAGATCTATTTATGCTGTATTTTTAGTCTAAGTAAGTTAGAAACAGAGCCCCGCTGTTGTCCAATGCACGGGCTAACCCCTGGGTGCATGTGTGGAGGGTCATGTGCCCTGCAGGTGTATCCTCAAAGAAGCAGTATGTGGCTTGGGCATCTGCTATGTGAACCTGCACATTATGTTACTTGGTCAAAACCGGGCCTCACTAAACGGAACATGGCTGGAGGAGCTCCTGGAAAGGAAGTCTGAGATCACAGATTGGAAAGGAAGTCTGAGATCACAGATTCCACAGCCAGCTGTGGGGTCTGTGGGCCTTCTGTGGTTTTTTGTCACCTCTTCCAGGTGGAGGGTGAGGCCAGATAAGAGGTCAGGCCAGGTGAGTTTTTAGACTAGGTGGAAGTTTAGACCAGGGCTGATAGTGGGACCTAGTTGGCTAGATGCTCAGGTCCCCAGCAGGCCTGGTCTCCAAGACTCATCCTGACCCCAGGTTGCTTCTCACCAATGTTAAGTAGAAAATCCTTCTTCAGGTCACATAAATGGAATGGATTTAACCAAGGAGATTCCCCTTTTTCAAGGAGCCAGAAACTAGTGGAGGTTGGGTGGGGGATGATATCAGAGGGGCTCCAGCTGGCAGATGCCTGTGGGGTGGGTCATAGTCATGTCCCCAGGTCATTAACCAGATGAGTCATAAACTCCTGAAGCAGCAATGCTGGCTGACTCCAAACCACCTGCTCATGACAGGGAGAGAGGTTGGCAGGGAAACACTTTCATACATCTTTTGTACTTTTAGGTCTTTATGGCCACACACACACACACACACACACACACA